>APFE030349867.1:14698-83192 GCA_000404065.3 Pinus taeda | reverse complement strand
ATTGATCCATGCAATTCATCCAGTAATTCATCAATGACAGGAATAGGAAACTTATCTTTAATAGTGAGCTTGTTGATCTCCCTATAATTCGAACACGTGCGCCATGATCCATCCTTCTTGTGCACCAATGCTACTGAAGCAGAGAAA
This sequence comes from Pinus taeda, assembly GCA_000404065.3. Lineage (NCBI taxonomy): Eukaryota > Viridiplantae > Streptophyta > Pinopsida > Pinales > Pinaceae > Pinus > Pinus taeda. Next base: position 83,045 of record APFE030349867.1, on the reverse strand, counting down.
GAACATTGACTAGGTTGAATTATACCAGCCTCTAGCATTTCTACAACCATACATTCAATTTCACTATTTTGGGCATAGGGATATCTGTACGGCCTGATGTTTGGAGGAACACTTCTAGAATCAGATGAATAGCATGATCATGATGACGAATAGGTGGGAGACCTTTAGGAGTCTCAAATAACTTGGAATGGTTGTCCAAGACTTTTTGGATATCTGGAGAAATAGATGATTTCGATGTGGAAAAAGCTAGCGAACATAATTGTGCAATTACACCTCTTTGTTCCTTTTTTAGAAGTTTTGTCATACCGTTAGAGCTTATTATCTTTCCCGATTTCCCTGCAATACCCCTTAATTCAACTTCCTTTCCTTCCGCAGAAAATTTCATGAAAAGTTCTTGAAAATTAAAAGCTATTGTACCCAAGGATTGTAGCCATTGGAAACCTACTTCAACATCAGCACCTCCCATTGGAATGGAAAGCATTGGGCTAGTCAATACATATTCTCCCATGGATAGCTTGATATTATGGCACTTTCCAGAGCAATTTATTGTCCCTCCATTTGCAACCATCACTTGACACTCTGGTGCTGGATATAAGAAGCAATTCAATTCTTTTGCTACCTTACAATGAATAAAATTGTGGGTACTTCCTGAATCAATCAACACTATTACCTTTTTCTTCTTGATTTGTCCTTCTATCTTGATGGTTTGAGGAGTGGTGATTCCAGCCAATGCATTACAAGATATGGTTGGATTCATTCTTTCTTTATCTAGGCTTTGTTCCTAGAGTATATTCTCTTCTTTTGACCTTTCTTGCTCCTTTTATTCTTCCTCTTCACAATCTATGTAGAATAATTTCTTCTCAGCACACTTATGACCTTTAGTGTATTTGCTATCACAAATGTAACAAAGCCCTTTTGCTCTTTTTTCTTCCAATTTTTGTGGTGTCAACCTTATAGGTTGTGGAAGACTAGGGGCAACAACACTTCCATCTTTATAGTTGTGAGTGGTATGCTTCCTCGTTGCCATAATTTTTCTTTCCATTTTTCTTGCTAACCTGAATGCCTTCTCTAATGAATCAAGTTCCAAAAGGCGAACATCATGCTAGATATTATCCTTTAAAGTCCCTATGAACACATCAATCCTATGCTCCTCTAGAATATTTTTTACCCTTATGTTCAATTTTTGGAACTCCTCCATGTGCTCCATTATTGAACCCTTTTGTTTGAGACTTATCAATTGGCTAAAAAAAGTGTTGCTTTTTGTATCCTCATAATGTGCTGTCAATTCTTCCGTAAAAATTGCCCAAGTGATAATTTTTTTATGAGAGCAAAGCCATTGATACCATACACACTGATTTGGTTCCAAATATAAAGTTGCAATACGTACCTTTTGTGTATTTTTCACATTATTGAGATCGAAAAATTGCTCCATCTGTAATATCCATGTTGCGGGATCCTTGCCATCAAACTTCCTCATATCGATTTTTGGAATATTGTGGGTCTTTGATCCAACATTAGAGTCTATGAAATCATGATTAACATTTCTTATGTTTGGATCATGAGTTTCCTTTACTGCACTTTCACCATTAGTAATTATTTCTTGTAGAAAATTTGTCAAATCTGTCTTCAAATCTGCCATGCCTGTCTTCAAATCTATCTTCAAATCATCCATATTATCTTCCACGCCATTCATCTTAGCTTCCATGCCCTTTATCTTAGATTCCACGCCATTTATCTTAGCTTCTGTTAGCTTTTGTGAGAGTGACATTTGTTGCACTTGGTCTTGTAATTTTGATATATCATGTAGCATTTCTTCCTCTTCTTCGTGAGTCGTGCTAGAGCTTTCAGGTTGCTTACTAGGTGTTTGAATTTTCTTTCCTCGAGGCATCAATTACTGATAATAATACTCTACTATGCCCTTTGAATTCCTTCAAAATAATTTTTCAAACCAAGCTTAAGCAAAATTTTAAAAAATCTACACACCTTTTTTCACTTGTAGGAGCTCGATATTGCCTTTGATGTATCTCTATAATTTTGAATCATCTAGTTCTGAAATTGTGACCTGCAGTATCCCTCTATGTCCTCTTTCCAATTCCACCAGTCTAATCCAAATTCGATTCTCCAAGGAAGAGTTATGCCAAATCTCCCACAGTGACCTGATTATAGACTAGTTCAATAGAGCGAACTTGTACGACGTGCCACGTGTCCCTATTTCGACCTTTGGCTCTAAAAAATATATACAAGAAACTATAGTTCATCCTCTTTCTATACCTTCTTACGAAATTTCAATCTGATGCTCAGAGAGAAAGTTATGACGATTTTCCCCAGGTCACATGTTTGGAATGTAATTCAGGAGTCTGCAAAAAGACCAACTTCCTCAGATCATATCTCCGCAAATATAGCGTGAAAAGCTCTGAAATTTCAGACCCAAGGTTTCAGTGCAATTTCTGCTCAAATGGGTTTTTTTTTTTTTTGCTTTTGAAGTTATAGTGAAAATTCCATGATGACCTATTTGGAGCAGCAAAACCCTAGAATCCAAAGCTTTGATACCAATGTTATGAAACCAGCTCACAAAAGATAGAAAAGATAGATCAACGCCTTAGAATTCAGCTTTTTGAGGGGGCAACCTCCTTTACATTACACAAATGAATGATTCTTTGATTATTTAATGACAAACCTCCTTTCTATATATAGGAGTCTAAGGAGTCACAATATAACCAAGCCGACCCTAACAATAATAATATAAAGGCACAAAAATAACAATAGAGGGATTCTATGGGGCACAGTAATAACAATATGGGAACAATAGGGGCACAACAATATTAATAAGGGATATAGCTACAATAGTAATTGGGTAATCACTAGTATTATAGGGACCTAACATTCCATTTCTTCATCTTCTTGGTCCTTAATATAAAGGCTTAAGACCTTTAATTTGATTGGTTGTCGTACTTTGCCTTAACCTTAGATTATTCCAAGATACATTGAGCCCATAACTCATCAAAAGGTGTAGTATCCTTATTTGAGTAGATACTAATCGCAAATCTACTCCAACCAAGTGGAAAATAATTTGATATAAAAATGGGCATTTCAGAGTCAAAAACATTTCCCCCAAGTCCTTGCAACTGATCTCTTATTTGTGAGATCTTCATGAGATAAGTGGTCATGTCTTCATCCTTTGACTTCATTATTATATATAGTTGATTTCTCGAAGAAATATTTTGACTTTATGTACTTATAGAGTACAACTTGACCAACTTATCATATATATCCTTGGATGTATTCAAATCAACAACAAAGGGAACAAGATGATCCTCAATGGATTCAACCATGATCCTTTGTGATCTTACTTCCCCCTTATTTTATTTTGCTAACTCTTGGGTATTTTCTTGTGTCCAGTACAACCACTTCACCAAGGACATATTCCATGACTTCGGTTTCTATGAGTTCCAAATAAATCCTCTTATTACATGCATGACAATTTGTTGATCCAGTGAGATTGTTGATTTCCTTGCAAAATGTAGCCATATGATTTGTAGATTGAGACATAGAAGACAATATGATACTTACTTTTCAACCAAAATTCCTCCTTCTTGATGTTCTCTTCAACTATCTTGATGTTCTCAAGATCTTCAAGGAGACTTCAAAGATGCACTAGAATGATTACTTCTAGGATGCCTTGAACAAATTCAAAGAATGGATGATGATGTCAATATTCTTTGATGCTTCATCCTCTTCAAGATGATGGAGTGCACTAGAGAGCCTTCAACAGGAGGTTATCTTCCTTCCTTCAATGAGAGCTTGATGCTTCTTGAGATGATGAAATCCTTGATGTAGTAAATTGCCTTCTATGTCAATAGGTATTCTTCTTCTTTCCTTATTTCATTTTGCAAATGATTCCCCTTGACAAGCCAACATTTGAAGATGATCTTCCAGATATCTTATTTTGTTCAACTTAGATTTGATTCCATGTTGGAGAATGCAATAGGGCAGCTATTAATTCAAATTATCCTTAATCTTAATAATTTCCTATCAAATTATGTTTTCTTATGTTTCTTTATTATATCATTTCATCAAACAGTGATCAATATCAGAAACAATAAAGATAATGGACACAAGAACTAGGCTCCAAGCCAGGGCAAAACCCCTCCAAAGGGAAAACACAAAAATAATCTCTTCTCTTCTTATATAATATGCTTCAAATGAGAAATCCAAGACCCAAAACGCTAAACCAAGTCCTCCTCCAAGCGCCAAGTCAACCCTCCAAGAATCACTTACAATCAAGTCAAAGTTTTACCAACTCAACACAAGTCAAACCTTGTCAAATATGCTCTACTTCATAGAATTCTTCCTCCTGCTTTTGATCTACAACTTCATCCCTTAGGAATAACATAAACCCTTCTTTCTAGCACATGTTAACCCTTTAAGAATTCCTTTCTTAAGCAAGTTAATGTATTCAATTTCAACAAGGGTCAAAGCTAGATCAAAATAATTTTTCGTTCCTCCTGCAACTTGGATATGAAGTTTTCGGCTTCCTGCAACTCAAACCTGCAATTACAGCTTGTAGAAACCCTTAACCTCATATGTGTGAACAAAAATAGACAAAAAGTATGTCTCCTTCTTTTGTTTGGTCTTCTTCCTTGACTTATAGACTTCTTCACTCCTCTCCTTGCTTGATATTGAAATTTTCTTGTTGCATATTGAATTGATGCTAAATGAGGTCGAAGTGGCCTTTATTTATAGCCTTTCCATGAGGTTGAATAGCCTCTCCTAGGCCGACTTGTCACTCGCAGGGTCGACTTGTGCTTGGAGGCTCATTTGACTTTCTAGACTCATAATTAATATCTTTTACATGTTACAACTTTCCCAATAGGGTCTTATAGGAATGAAAAGGACTCTCTTGACTGAAGAAAAATATTCTTTTGACATGACAAACCCTAGTAGCATGAAATGCATGCTTGACCTAGATGACCAATAAAATGAAGAATGAACCCCATGCTTAAATATAACATTTTTCTTTCTTCTTTTTATTTTAACATAAGATATACATATTGACATGAGTACAATGACAATTATGAAGACTGAAACTAGTTATATTTTCCAACTAGAGGAAGCTACTTTTGCGAGGAAGGTTAAGAGAGGCTCAAGAAAGTACAAAGGTAAGTTGTCTTTCAAGTGCTTTAACTATGGTAAAGTTGGTCACTATGCTTCCAAGTGTCCTGAAAAGAAGAAGAAATAATATGATCCTAGAGAGAAGTTCAGGAAAGTGCAAAAGGATGGAAATAAGGCTAAGAAGAAGACCTTCTACACCAAATATGACAACTTCTTTGAAAGTGAAGCCAACCAAATATTCAGATGAGGAAAGATATAATGAAAGTCCAAAAGAAATTATGCTCATGACCATAGACAATATGGAAGTATAATCTATCGATTTTGATGGAGAAGAGGCTGAAGTTGACTTGGAAGAAGAGTTGGTCAGTGCTCTTTAAAAGATTCAAAGGTCAAGAAAGAAAAATAAAACTCAAAGGCAATTGTTGATCAAGGACAAAGTTGAAGCCATTGAATCTATGCTCCTGCAAATTGAAGAAGGCTAGAAGATTCAAGAAACTTTGAATCAATAGCTCAGTGAGAAAAATCAAGCATGTGAAAGGCTTGAAGGAGAATCTGTTTTGCTAAGGAAAGAGATAGAGAAGGCAAAAATCTAGTTGAGCTTTAATGCAAAATTTAGAAAAAGGGACTAAATGTTTAAATGAGGTTCTTAAAGCCCATAGAGTCTCCAATAACATAATTGGTCTTGGATTTGAGTCTGAGTCAATCTTAACAACTGATTTAAAGGGCAAGAAAGTTATTACCTTTGTGCAAGTAGTAAAGAAAGGAGATCTAATTCAACAAATGAGAGAAAAAGGAAGTATGCAATCTAATATGCAGTTGAAGATTAATCAACTCAAAAAATCAAAAGGAGGAATTTGACTTAGCAAAAGTCAAACAACGTTGGAGAGACAAATCAAATTTCAAAAATAGCAGCCCAACAAGATTTCAAAAATCAATTTTCTCCTAGGTATGAAGACATATTTCCAAGATATTGTTTTGCACAAATTATGGGCATAAGGCAATAGATTATAGGGTCAATCTATGATTTCGACAGTTCATACCACGAAGAATAAATTGTCAACCAAATAATCAATCTATCATGCAAAGGATGAACATATATAAATACAAAAATCAATTCACTCCTTTGAATAATATGATTTAATGTTATGAATAATAGAATTTTGGGCATAGAGTACCTGATTGAAGACTTAGAAATAAAAGGCTTAATACAATTCTCAAGTAAATGAGCCAGGAACCCGAAGTCTAGAAGGAAAAGGAAATATAGAGAAATATAATATTAGTCTATATGCTCAAAATGAATGAATCAATTGGTACATTGATAGTGGTTGTTCCAGGCACATGTTAGGAGACAAAAGTAAGCCTTTGCTATGGAAACTAGTTGAGAAAGGGAATGTGACCTATGGAAATAATGCACTTGGTAAGATTATTGGTAAAGGAGTTGTTGGCCTAGCAAATGGCAGAGGTAAATCCAAGAATGTGTTGAAGTATAATTTTCTTAGTGTGTCTCAAATGTATAACCAAGTTTATGATGCATTGTTCAAAGCTAAAAATTGTCAAATCAAGTACGCTTAGTGTGTCTCAAATGTGTGACCAAGGTTATGATGCATTGTTCAAAGCTAAAAATTTCCAAATCAAGTATGTAGGCACTGGAGAAATAATAGTTGAATTTGTGAGAATAAACAATAATGTCTATGTCGTAAAATAAAAGATAGAGAGGTGTTGTTTGTCAAATATTGATGAGAGATGGTTGTGGCATAGAAGACTTGGACATCTGAATTTTGATCAGATTGTCAAGTTGGGCAAGAAGAATGTTGTTAGATATCTTCCAAATATTTCAAATCTCGAGAATAATATTTTCAAGTCTTGTTATATGGGTAAGAAAGTGCGAGTACCATTCATAGCCAACGAGAAATCATCAAACAAGCCATTGAAATTAGTAAATATGGAATTATGTGGACCTTCAAGAAATTAGACAACCATAGGTAAATTGCATTTCATGCTCATCATTGCTGATTTCAGCAAGATGATGTGGGTTTCATTTATAAGAGAAAAGTCAAAGGCGTTTGAGAAGTTTAAAGACTTTAAGGCCATGGCTAAAAATGAGACTGACTATAAAATAAAGTGCATAAGGTATGATAATGGAGATGAGTTTACTTCAAAATAATTTAATGACTTTTGCAAGCAACATGGCATCAAAAGGAATTTTACCATAACAAATACTTCATAACAGAATGATGTAGCAAAGAGATAAAATAGATCATTTCAACAGTTAGCCAAAGCTATGATGGGAGAAAGAAATATTCAACCAAGATTTTGGGTTGAATCCATTCACACAACAGTGGTGATTCTCAATAAAGTGCACTTTAGACCAAACATTGATAAAAATCTCTACGAGCTTTGGTATGGTAGACTTGTGATAGTCAACCATTTTAGAGTGTTCGAAAGCACATGCTATATCAAAAGGAACAATGAGAATCTTGGTAAGTTTGATGTAAGGTTTTATGAAGGTATTTTTCTCTAATACCCTTAGAATAACAAGGGACGTTGATGCTACAACGAGAATACAAATAGGATAGTTGATTGTAATGATGTCAAAGTTGATGAGAACATTGAATATAAATAAAATTAGTCAGTAAACATCAACTCAAATATTCCAGCCAATAATGATGAGAAGGTTGATGATCCATTTTTAGATGAATAAAATGAAGAACCTCTTATTCCTCAATATAAATAACCTGCAAGGTATGTGCAAAAATATCACCTAGCTAACCAAATTGTTGGTGATTTAAATACAGGTGTATAAACAAGAAGAAGACCGTTAAATTTCCCTACTCAATCACATGTAGCTTTGTTATCTATGAAGGAACCAAAGGATTTTTCTCAAGCTAACCAAGATGATAATTGGTTAAAATACATGCATGAAGAACTTGATCAAATCGAAAAAAAGCATACATGGGAGCTTGTTCCTAGACCAACAAACATGAACTTGATTGGCATGAAGTGGGTCTTCGGGAACAAATTAAATGAGAGTGGAGAAGTAGTAAGAAACAAAGTAAGATTAGTTTGCAAAGGATATGCACAAATTGAAGGGTTAGACTTTGATGAAATCTTTGCTCCTATTGCTCGATTAGAGGCAGTTAGAATGTTTTTTTCCTTTGTTTTCTTCAAGAAAGTCAAGATATATAAGATGGATGTCAAATATGCTTTCTTGAATGGAAAGTTGTAGGAAGAATTCTACATTGAGCAGCCAAAATGTTTTCAGTTGGAAGATAAACATGATTATGTTTGCAAGATGAAAATGCCTTATATGGTCTTACGCAAGCCTCACAGTCTTGGTATTCCAAGTTGGATAGTTACTTGCTCAAGTGTGGTTTTAAAAGAGGTGTAACTAATAGTAGTTTGTATGTTAAATCTAATGATGGAAAATTGTTAATGGTGGTTGTCTTTTTTGATGATATTATTTTTTCTAGTGATTGAGATCAACTAACATGCCAATTTGCAGCTTATATGAAGGCCGAATTTGAGATGTCTATGCTTGGAGAACTTTCTTAGTTCCTTGGTGCATATTGTTTACTACAATGACCATTAATTCCTAAAAATACAAATATCTTACATATTCAAATGAAAAATAGTACTCTAGGTCTACCTGAAGAAAAGCAAGCATCCAAAAGTTATCTCTATGGTATATGGGGGCATACAACCTAGAATTGCAATGGCAATCCTTATCTTGATTGTAGATTCCAAGAATATTTTAGAATCTAATGGACATATTCCAAAAATCTACAATCGAGTACATTTCAACGATAAATAAGTCACCATCCTTTTTAGTAATCCCATCATATGTAGGGATTTGTAAAGGGTGTATCGTTTTGGGTGGACATCCCTATATTTATGTTGTAAAGTCATGTAGGGTCAAAACTAACATTTAATAAAGGGATGCGTCTTCCATTTATTTTAATATTGTTGACACCTAATCTTTAGGGATTAGGAAAACATTGTAAATATTGTAAATAAGAAAATGAGAAGGTGAAGAGACATTGGAATTTGAATTCCAATAGTCTCTCTCTCAATATATATGAGGGTGTATATATAACAAATGGGTGACCATTCACCTCCCTTGTGAATTTTGGACTACCCTCGTGATCGTTTGATGTCTCTAAGACTTTTTGATTCCTTCATGAATTTTCACATTTTATGGATGACTCTTGGACTTCCAATTTACATCACATTTATCCAATATTAATTTAAATAATCCACAAATTATGTGGAAAATGTTGACTCATGACATGACATTGATGACATAGACTGCATCATGACATGTAAATGTCAAGCCATTCTTTGTTTCTTTGTTTCCTCTTGAAATATAGAACATTCTCTTCTTCCTCCTCCATAAGGCTTGAAGATAGGAAGTCTTTAATGTAATATTGATCTCTAGTTGTTGCCATAATCTGGTGTCCCTTTTTCTTTCTTGATTGATCAACTTGATTTTGCAACTTCAATTGTGCATCGACACTTATTCATTTCATGGGGCGAAAGAGGGATTCTGACATATTGAGAGTAGAAGAAATTGTTCCTTCAAAGAAGCATATATAAAACCTCTAATATTGGTTTTATCATTTATATTTTCCCCTTGTTTTTCTATACTTGATTGGATTAGTGTGTAAAACAATGAAACATAAAGAACCAAGTGTAGACATGAGGTTTCTAGAATAGGCACGGATATCATGGTTGATTGAATGTTGGTCGTTTCATTTATTAAGAACTGGTCTTTGATGTTAGTCAATGGTTCGTTGGTATGTGTTGATGGTGTTGGATATTGCCAACATGCAAGGGGGTCTCTCCAATGAAAAGTCCCAGTTAGACTTTGGCACTGTTTGGTGTGGGGGGGCTTTCTGAAATAAGGCTCAGCTACAATATATTCTTAGATATTTTCCTTGGTTGCAATGTTCAACACAAGAGATTACTACACAAGTACTTTCAAATTAGCAAGTGAGTATTCCTTGTGGAATGTTCAGTTGTGGAATGTATCAAGGTTATTATACCGAAAGAGAAGAGAAAAGTGAGTCTTTTAAAGACAAGTAGTAGTACTAATCTAGAAAAGACACATGAGCATGTACATATGAACGAATTGTTCGACAAATAACGAAAACATTCACATAGAAGCAAATATTGTTAAAACACATACAACACACCTTCAACAAGATAAGTACCAAAGCCACAAAAATAGTTAAATTTCCTTAGTATATATGAAAACAACATACATCGCAAACATTCAAAGAATAGTCTTACAATATTTACGACATACGCATGAAAGTGTGTTGGCTCAATGAGCTTATGAATTAAGAAAAAGTTCCAAGATACATCAAAACAGTGAACACCACTAGCCCTAAAAGTGGAGTGTTAGAGAAACCACTTGCTCCTCCAAAAGAACTATTTTCCTCTCTAATTCCTGGTAGGAAGAACCTAGGTGAAAATTACTTTACATGAGCTATGAGGGTGTATATATAAAAAATGGGTGACCATTCACCTCCCTCATGATTGTTTGACGTCTGTAAGACTCTTTGACTCCTTCATGAATTTTCACATTTTATGGATGACTCTTGGACTTCCAATTTACATCACATTTATCCAATATTAATTTAAATAATCCACAAATGATGTGGAAAATGTTGACTCGTGACATGAAATGACATGACATTGATGACATAGACTGCATAATGACATGGAAATGTCAAGCCATTCTTTGTTTCTTTGTTTCCTCTTGAAATATAGAACATGCTCTTATTCTTCTTTGTACATAAGGCTTGAAGATAGGAAATCTTTAATCTAATATTGATCTCCAGTTGTTGTCGTAATCTGGTGTCCCTTTTTATTTCTTGATTGATCAACTTGATTTTGCAACTTCAACTATGCATCGACACATTCATTTCATGGGGTGGAAGAGGGATTCTGACATATGAGAGTAGAAGAGGTTGTTTCTTCAAAGAAGCATATATAAAACCTCTAATATTGGTTTTCTCATTTATATTTTCCCCTTATCCTTCTATACTTGATTGGATTAGTGTGGAAAACAATGAAACATAAAGAATCGAGTGTAGGCATGAGTTTTCTAGAATAGGCATGGATATCATGGTTCGACACAAAGCTCTCCTTATGCAAGGATCGTATTTTCTGTCAGAACATCATTGACCAAAAGGTATAACCAAGACAAAGAAGAAGGGTTGAAGGTTAGCCAAATGTTGCAGTGTCACAAGGCTCTTTTCAAATATGACACATACATTGGAACTAGAAAATGTATTTACACCTAACACTTATTCACAAGAACAAAAGAAAACAAAACGAAAATATTGAACATGACATTGAACAAACCAAAACAATAGACTATGTGAATAGGGCAGGGCACAACCCTAGACTCTCATTGAAAATATGGTTTCAAATATTGTCCATTTACAGGAAGAGAGTCAGTCTTCCCATCCAGAGATTGGAGATAATAAGTGTGATGGCCAAGATTTTCATGAACAGCGTAGAGTCTGATCCGCAGGGATTGGAACTTAGTGTGTTCCCCTTATCTTTGTGGGAATTGTCCCACTTTAATACCGGGTCACCCACATTGAATTCCCTTTCCCTTCAGACTTATTATCAAATCAACTCTTGATACGACTATTGAAAATGCAACAGTAAAATCCTAATTTAATTTGTCCTTGAATTAAATTGGGAATAAAATTGTAATTCCACATCTCATGACAACTTGTATTAGTTAACTAAGTTAATTTACTTAGTTGGCTTAGTTACTTCGAGTTGAGGGCCTAACTTGAGTCATGTAGAGTATCTCCTACATTATAGGAGCCCTAGTTGAGTTTATTTTGAGCTGTAATAAATAATTCAGTTTAACCGAGTTAAAGTCAATTAAACTAGCTCCAACTATTGAAGGAACAAGTAGGAGGTCTAGTAGTGTGGTGCTACTTGCAGTGTAGTGTGGTGCTACCTACAGTGACCAACCATTAAACTGATGATTCACTCATAGATAACTCATGCATTTCATATCTGAGAGTTACACAATTGAGATTGGAGTTCAAGGACAATGTACTATTAGTTGTATAATCATCTAAATTGTACATGTGGTGCATGAAATCAGAGAAAGGCCTATGAGGATTGCTCAATTCCAATTGAGGAATTTCCCTAATTAATGGGGGACTAATTCCCAAGGAAATATCACAAGGAAATAGGGACTTTGGCAAGAAGAAAATTGGTTAAATATTGGCCTGGCCTTGTCTATAAATTTGTGAGACGGATAGAGATAGTGCAGAGGCTGCTCGGGCTAGAGCAAAGCATTTTAATCTTCTCATATTCGGACTAATGAAATATACATATAGCAGTAGTTTTTAGTTGTGTATTTCCCTAGGAAATCATTGTGTAATGTGTTGATTGAATTCTTTCTCGTGTATGCTTCATGATTTCGCGATTGTTTAATTTTTTCCTGTCATGAGTAGATTAGATTCAAGTTTATTGTTTTAGCATATTGCAGTTACTAGTTTGAATCTACAGGGAATTTCTACATGGTATCAAAGCATAAATAACTCTAGAAGAGGAGAATATGAGTTTGTCTTTTGCAAGTGAAATATAATTTGTAGTATCATTCTTCAGAGTCAATAGGATGTCGTTCTATGAACTGAGACTTGAATATGCCCTTGAGGGTAGTTCGAACTATATTGCTTGGAAGGATAGGATGGAGGCCATGTTGAAAGACAACTGGGTTAAGGAATTCATAGACAAAGATATTCCTAAGCCAACTGATACTCAAGATCTGGAAGAGTGGATAAATTGTGTTGCAAAGGCAAGAAGGATTATCTTAGAAGAGTTCGAGATCATATTGTCTTGAACCTCCACGGTAAGGAGACTCCATATGCAATTTGGAAGGCCTTGACAGACTTTTTTAAAAACAACAGTGACCATAGGAAGCTAGCACTGAAGGAAAATCTCAAGAAAATCAAGATGGATAAGGGCAAGACAATACCAAAGTACTTGACCAAGTTCACCCAATGTTGGGATGACCTTTGAAGTGTTGGTGTTACATTTGTTGAAGATGATCTGGTCAGCCTAGAACTTCTAGGCCTTCCCAAGAGTTTCCATAGCTACCAGGACTCAATAAATGGGAGGAAGAAGCTACCAGAGTGGGAGTGTTTGTGGTCCGACTTGATGCAAGAAGATATTTGGCAGAACACCGAGATGGATCCTCATCCAAGAATGATGAGGAAGAGGATTGTGCCTTATCTAGAAAGGCGAAGAAAAGGAAAGTGATTTCATCCCATTCAAAATCAGATTCCTATGAGGGCAAAAAGAAGAAGGACATGTCGAAGATTAAATGTTTTCATTGTCACAATCTAGGAAACTATGCCATGAAGTGTCCACACAAGAAGGCTGGTAAAAATCCCTCAGGGGGAGCAACGGGTGAATCTGTTGCTTCATAATTCAAGCTATATTTCACCTTCGTTGCTTGCACAGTGACATCTGTGATGGGTAGTGTGTTGTATCTGGATAGTGGAGTCTCATCCATATGACTGGAAACAAATAATCCTTCAGTGAGTTGGAGGAGAAGGACCTCCAGATGCACATCAAAATGGGAGATGATGGGAGGTATAGCATGACTGGCATCAGTATTGTTACCTTTTCGAGGGAGTTTGGTTCTCCTCTCACATTAAAAGATGTCATTTATGTTTTGGGTATGAAGAAGAATTTGGTTTTAGTTTCCATGTTGGAGGATCATGGCTATGATGTGATATTTATGAAAGGAAATGATTTCCTTCATCACATAGCCTCAAGAGAAAGTGAAGCATATCGGGGTTCAGGTGAAGAACCTCTACAAATTGGATGTAGAATATTGTGATGCTTTGAGCACAAAATCAGAGAAGGTGTTGAGTCGATACATCGGTTAGTTGTGGCATAGAATATTGGGTCACTTGCACCATGGAGCCATGAAGATCATGCAGCAAATTTCTAGAGGACTTCTCAAGGGTACACTAGAGCATAGAGACACGTGAAAAGGTTGTACATTGGGGACGTACACTAAAGTTTCCTTTCATGATAAGGACAGTCGAGTGCAAGCGGTCCTTGAAAGAGTTCACTCAAATGTGTGTAGACCATTCTTGACAACCTCCATGGCCAAGAAGAGGTATTATGTAATATTTGTAGATGATTCTTCTCGTAAGTGCTGGATTTTATTCATGCAGAAGAAAGATCAGATGTTCGCTAAATTTTGTGAATTTAAAGCACTTGTTGAGAAAGACACTAGCATGAAATTTAAATCCCTTAGGACCGATAACAGTGGAGAATATGCGTCAAATGAATTCAAGAAATTTTGTGCATCAGAAGACATTCAACAGGATTTAATAGCACCCCTTAAACCACAGCAGAATGGGGTGGTTGAAAGGAAGAACATAAATATTGTGGGATTTGCATGGGTGATGTTACATGATCAGGGCCTACCATTACACTTGTGGTCTAAAGCATGCAACACAACTATATATGTGCAGAACAGGATTCCTCATTGGATTCTCAAGATGAGTACACCAGAAGAAGCATTTTTGGGTAAGAAACTAGATGTGGCGCACTTCAAGATCTTTGGTTCAACAGTTTACGATCATGTTACCAAGGATGTAAAGAAAAAGCTAGAACCAATAGTTAAGTTGGGCATATTTTTGGGGTACACTAATACACCTCAAAACTATCGGGTGTACCTTCCATCTCACAAGATGACAGTGGTTTGTAGAGATGTGAAGTTTGATGAAGATAATTCCATGTGATGTTCCCTTGAAAGGGAGCTTCAGTTGCATGGAGAAGAGGATCTTTTAGCTCCAAAGGAAAAACCTCAAGATCATGTGGAGTAGCCACATGCAGAGGAGCAGAGAGTGGAAACACCCACTCATGTAGAGACTTCCAAAGATGGAAGGAAGTGCACCAGAGATGCTAAAGTATTAATGCATGATGCTTGAGAGAATGTGGGAGCACCAACATCACAATGCAAGTAGAGGACGTCACTAGATCGATACACTGGCTACATCACTCTGATGAGTGAAAGTGTAGATATTTCGCCATCCTCATTCGAGTAAGTAGTGCAAAAACTAGTATGGGTTAATGCCATGATTTGGGAGTATGACTCCATTATCAGAAACAGTGTTTGGGAAGTGGTCCCAAGACCAGTAGACAAGTTAGTGGTGAGTTCCAGATGGATTTACAAGGTAAAGCAAGAAGCAGATGGGAGTGTGGAGAAACACAAGGCCATATTTGTGGCCAGAGGGTTCTCTTAGGTGGAGGGAATTTATTACGAGGAGACCTTTGCTCTAGTAGCAAGGTACTCTTAAATCAGATCTATTCTAGCACTTTCAGCATAGATGGGATGGAAGATACATCAGACGGATGTGAAGACATCATTCCTCAACAGAGTGATTAAGGAAGAGGTGTACATTGAATAGCTGGAAGAATTTGAGACCTTCAACACAGATTTGCATGTGTGCAGACTCAAGTGAGCGCTATATGGAATGAAAAAAGAACCCTGTGCTTGGTATACCAAGATTGACAGCCATTTCACTAGGTTGGGCTTCACCAAAAGTGAAGCAGATGCAAACCTTTACCATATTGTGGTTTTAGGTAAATTGTTGGTTATAATATTATATGTCAATGATTTAATTCTAAAAAATGATGAGAAGATGGTAAAATATTTCAAGAGAATTCGAGATGAAGGACTTGGGGCTCATGCTTTATTTTCTTGATATGGAAGTATGGCAAGGAGATGAGAAATTGTTTGTCTCTTAGGGTAAGTATGCCAACGAGATACTTAAAAATTTCCAAATGGAGAGTAGAAAACCCATGGAAACTCCTCTAACAGGAAATTGGAGGAAGGAATATGCTACTTCAGGTGAAGTAGTGGAGGCTACTAGTTACAGGCAGCTTGTGGGTTCACTTATGTATTTGGTGAACACACGATTGGAGATATGTTTTGTAGCTAACCAGCTTATTCAAGCAATGGTTAATCCAACCAAACTCTATTAGAAGGAAACTAAACATGTGTTGGGATACCTCAAAGGCACCACTCAGTTTGGTATTTGGTACAGATAGACAGAGGGAGTGAAACATCAAGGCTTCACAGATGCAGACTAGGTAGGGAGTCCATCCGATAGGAAAAGCACATCAAAGGGAATATTTAGTATTGGGTCAGCAGTAGTTTCCTGGTACAGCAGGAAGCAAAGATTAGTTGCACTCTATTTGGAAGGAGCAAAGTACATGGTTGCTAGTCAAGCATCTTGTGAGGTTATTTGGATGAGGAACATCCTTGTTAGGTTATTTGATCAGCATATGAATCATGCAGTGATTTACTGTGACAATCAAAGTTGTATCAAACTCTTTGAGAATCCATTTTTTTCATGATCGGTCCAAGCATATCAACATTCGGTATCACTATCTACGAGATTTTGTGTAGAGGAGAATCATGTTGCTGGATTACATTCCTATAAAGGAACAGGATGCAGATATTTTGACAAAAGCATTGTCAAGATGAAAATTCAAGTTTCACAGAGGCAGGATCAGTGTAGCAGATAATCCCTTTCTTTTTTAGAGGTGGTGTTGAAAATGAAACAAGAAAATCCTAATTTAATTTTTCCTTGAATTAAACTGGGAATAAAATTGTAATTCCACATCTCATGACAACTTGTATTAGTTAACTAAGTTAATTTGACTTAGTCGACTCAACTAATTTAAGTTGAGGATCTAACTTGAGTCGTTTAGAGTGTCTCCTACATTATAGGAGCCCTAGTTGATTTTATTTTGAGTTGTAATTAATTTATTCAATTTAACTGAGTTAAAGTCAATTAAACGAGTTCCAACTACTGGAGGAACTAGTGGGAGGTCTAGTAGTGTGGTGTTGCTTGTAGTGTAGTGTGGTGCTACCTCCAATGGTCAACCAGTAAACTGATGATTCACTCATAAATAACTAATGCATGTCAGATATGAGAGTTACCCAGTTGAGATTGGAGTTCAGGGACAGTGTACTATCAGTTGTATAATAATCTGAATTGCACAGGTGGTGCATGCAGTCATAGGAAGGCCTATGAGGATTGTGCAATTCCAATTGAGGAATTTCCATAACTAATAAGGGGTTAATTCCAAAGGAAACAGTGAAAGTAAATAGGGACTTGGGAAAGAAGAAAATTGGTTAAGTATTAACCTGGGCTTGTTTTAGTAGCTGTGAGATAGATAGAGATAGTGCAGAGGTTGCTCAGGCTTGAGAAAAGCATTGGAATATTTTCATATTTTCTTACTAATGCAATATATAGATACCAGGGGTTTTTAGCTGTGGCTTTCCCCAGGAAATCATTATGAAATGTGTTGATTGAATTCTTTCTCTTGTATGCTTCGTGATTTCGCAATCGTTTAATTGTTTCCATTGATGAGTAGAGTAGATTCAAGTCTATTGTTTTAGCATATTATAATTAGTAGTTTGAATCTACAAGTAATTTGTACAATGAATATGGTGAAGAGAATAAAAAATAAAATAAAAAAACTTTCTTTCTTTCTTCCCACAACTTAAGGAGAGTGTTTATCCTACTTTGAACCAGGAGGCAAGGCTTGCCCTCAGATTCTTGCAAAATTTGAAGGGCGGGAAGGCATATGCTCGGAGGTAGGGTGGCTTCTTTTCCATACACTAGGAAGTAAGGAGAAGTATTTAGAGAAGGTTTAGGAATGACACGGTCAGCCCATAAGGTGCTCACCAAAAAACTATGCTAGTTCCTTTGTTCAGAGAAGGCAGTCTTCTTAATGATGTAGATAAGGTTCTTATTGGTTGACTCAGCAAGACCATTTCCCTGCGGATAGTAATTAGTTGAATGTTTCAACATGATGCCATTTTCCAATGAAAATCATAAGTTCTAGTGATGAAAAATACATTTCATTGTCAAAAACTAGTGAAGTCAAAACATTGAACTTGGTAATGATATTCTTCTTGAGGAAGTTGATGACATCCTGATCATTCACTTGCTTGAAGGGAAATTCTTATGCCCACCATGTGAAATAGTCTGTAGCAGTGAGGATATAGTGGTGTTGCTTCGATGAGTGCAGAAATATCTCACTATTAACATCTAAGCCCCATTGTTGAAATGGTTCTTTTACAGTGATGAGTTGCAATGGGACAGCTAACTTATTTTCTTGTTTAACACATTTCTGACAAACTAGACACTTGCGAGCATAAGCATGAGCATCCTTGAAAAGTGTGGGCCAATAGAAATCAGCCTGCATAAATTTGTGCACCATAATTTCACCTACGAGATGTCCTCTGGCTAGCCCATCATGGAGGTCACAAAATCCCCTTTTTGAATCTAGTGATTCTAAGCATCTGAACAGGACTCCATTGTGGTGCTTTCTGAAAAGAACTTTGTGTACCAACTAGTAAGATAGAGCTTTTAATATGATTTCCCTCTTCTATCTCATTGATAAATGAGAGCGCAGAGTACCATGCTCAAGATATTGTCACACGTCTACATACCAAGAAGTTGGTCTTTCAGTGGGGGTAGGTTGTTTGAAATGGTATATTTCAATTTCTTTCTCCCATCCATAACAGTCATCTTCTGGTGCATTTGTCACTTTTGTTGCTAGTTAGCATAGACCATGGCCCTTGATAGTGTGAACTGGTTTGAATTCAAGATCATACTCCCGTAATTCAGTCATCCAGTTCATCCTTCTTTCACCCATCTCTTGTTGAAAATACAACAATCTAGCAATTAGGTGTGGCACAAAGCTAACACAATGATTTTTTAGAAGATAAAGCCGAAAGAATTTCACCACCTTGTAATTGCATATGTTTTTTTATCGATAGAGGGATAATTGAGTTCAATTCCTTGCAAGCTAGGACTCATGAATGATATGGGACGCTTGTTATTTTGATCATCTTTTTGTGTAAGAAAAGTGACGAGAGAAGTATCAGAAGCAAAGGTAGGAAAAAAAAATTGAAGTCTAGACTATATAGTGTTGGTGCTTTTTCAATCGCTTGCTTTATGCAGGAGAATGCATCCTTTTCCCTTTTATCCCACTTGTATGCCACATCCTTATTTATCATCTCCTACAATGGTTTCACTGTCTGTGTGTAGGCAGAGATGAATTTGTGGAGGAAATTTATTTCCCCAAGAAGGACTACATGGATTTCTTGTTCACTGGGAAGGGACTTTGATTAATAGTTCTGACCCTTTCAGGCTCTACCTTAATCAAAATTTTTGTGATGATATGGCACAAGATATTTGCCTCAGACACTGGGAAAATTATCTTCTTTGGATTAAGAGATATCTTGTATTTGCGGCATCGCTTAGAAATTTGATTCAAATGGCGCAAGTGATCATATCTTATTTTCAAAAACATCGTTATGTCATCAAGATATACCACTATGCTTTGACCAATCAAACAGTGAAATGTGATTCCCATCGCACATTGAAAATTTACACTAGCATTAATAAGTCCAAATAGAATTCTCTTGAAAGAAAACGTGCCCCATTTGGTTCAAAAATTTGTTTTATGTCTGTTAGATTCTGACACTAAAACCTGGTTGTAGCCCAAAAACCATCCAGCAAGGAAAACATTTCAAAGCCTGATATTGTCTACAAAATTGGTTCCATTAATGGCACTGGATAGTTTCCCTTATCAAAGTCGCAGTTAATATTGCAGAAATCCATGCACAGATGTATTTCTCCATACTTCTTTCTCACCGGGACCAAATTTTATACCCATGTCAGATGTTACACTTTAAAAATGATCTGAGCATCCAACGACTTCTTCAAATCCTTTTGAATCAGAGGCTCAAGCGTTGGATGAAATTTATGCAAATTTTGTTGAAAAGGCTTGGCCCCTTCCTTGATTGGAATTACGTGGTAGATTATCCGTGTGTCATAAGTTTTGAGATCATTGTATGTCCACATGAAAACATCTTGGTACTGCTTGAAAAGGCAGATGAAAGCTTGTCACTCTTGAGGTGTGCAGCAACTACCAAGATTGACCAACTTCGGATCTTGTTCTATATCGAGATTGATTTGTTCATGCAAAAGAGTAGAACTGTGAGTCTTTATGTTCACCATCCCCTTAAATAAATTTTGCAAGACATACAGATTTTCCAATGACACCACGCCCTTGGGCATGGGGTTTTCTTTGCGTGCTTGAGCTACATATTGCAATGTTTTATCATGCTCGTCTTTGTCGTTGATTGCATCTTTGAACACATAAGCGTTCTCCATAAAATCCAATATCTATTGGTTGTCATTAAAAATGCAAAATTTAGTGATATTATCAAGAACGGATGGCTTATAAATAATTTCAATATAAAATCCATCCCTAAGCGGTGATAACCTAATGGAAACATTTGCTAATGGATCTGTAGCAGTGTTAGGTATTCTAGAAATAAACACAATTTGAAATCTTGGAATTAAGAAATCCAATGTCATACCTCTTGTTGATAACTTTTGATATTAGGTGACATACATTGTATAGTATTCTATACCTATCTTATGATGATTTCAGAGTCACCTATTTCTTTGAGAACCTCAACTCTTAGGTCGATGGCTTTGTTCAAACCTAAGATGAGTGCTTCGTATTTTGCAATATTGTTGGTGCACTCAAATTCCAAGTAGCAAGAGATCAGATGTTTTCTCTGTTTCCAGTCCAATAAAATGAAACTTACTCCAAAGCCCTCCATCATTTTCGAACCATCAAAATACAAAATCCAAGTATTAGAAATGTTAGAGCTATGACCTACACTCATACTACCTACGTCTATTGTACAAATGTCATTATCACAATTTGGGTTTCTAGGAAGGAGGTCCAATTGTGTATTTGGTGGGATTGTCGAAGGTTGAGCTAGATAGCATCTATGGTCTACTTCCGGAAAGAAATTTCCAAAATCACTTATGTGAAGCCCATTGGTTCATTTTTTTTCTTCAAGTTGTGTCATGGTATGTTTCATGTAGGGCTCACTTTCAACTCAAATCTAATTATTTCAGACCTTATACAGAAGCCATAAATGATACCATTATGTGGCAAAGTATCCTTGGAGTTTTCTGGACCAATCTATGCTTAACAGTAATCCATAGGCTTCTAGAATGTTCACAACTATGATATTTATGCACTGGTGAAATCTATGATCAGATAACAAATAGATAAGCACATTTTTGAGTTCACATATAGCCTAGAAAAGTGATATATCCAATTGTACAATCCATGCATTAGTTTTATCCCAATGTGCATTGATTTTCTTAACAACAGATAATGGAATAACATTTGTAGATGCACCAGAATCAACTAAACAGTTGTGAACATTATAATTAAAAATTTCGAATGTTAATAAAAATGGGAGGCAGAGACTACTAGAACTTAAATTTACAACATTTACAATAGATTCGAGGATATCGTGAGTTACCAGACATTAACTGCAATGCAAAAACTTATTTACCCGTCGAAGTGTGTGATGAGAGTGATTGGAGAATTAGTTCACGTCGGCCCATTATCTTTACGAGCTTGAATAGTGAAATGTTTGTGCGAGCTCTCTTCATGTCTTCAACAATGTTATAATCAATTTTTTCCATTGCAACGGGTTGTTCTTATGAGTCAGGTGGTGTAACTTTGTCTGCTACAGCAGGAGTGGTGGACTTGTTCTTGTTGTTACTGGAAGTGTTCTTTGAAAAAGGAGCACCTCCAAACTTGTTGTGTGAACTTTGAGTGGGGTTAGAAGGTGGCAGAATTCTGTGCAGCAACTGCTTCTTAATTTCCTACTCATAAATAGGTCCCTTGCTCCTCTGATTTTAAAGATCAGTTGACTACTTGGGAGGAGCTTCACTCATTGTTGGTTGATCAGAACTTTGTTTGTTAGCGTTCTATATAATACTGAACATGTCTATTGAATGTCAAGCACCCGAACTATCTTCTGTAACAGCAGGTTCGCTTGTTTCTTCATTCTTCATAGGTTGTTCTTCCATCAATAAGGTATCAAAGAGATTAGCCATCATAGTGTTCATGTTATTATTCCACTTTAGGCGTGTCTTTTTTTAATGTTTTTCTTGATGAAAAGTGCAGAAATTATCCATGCCCAAACTTTCGATGTTGAACAGAGTGTTAGAACCTTGAGCAGATTTGGCATGTTGTGAATTGTTGTTTCTTTTTAAGAACGCTAGCCTAGAAGACTTATTGTTGGTAGTGGATGCCTCGCTTGATCGTCTCTTCAATTTTGATACTTCTCTTGTAAGCAAATTTAGAGACTTGGTTAAGTCTTCCATATTGAAAAATATTTGTCTTTTGTTCTGCTGCAAGAGGCTTGGTTTTTCTTACCACCTTCTTTAGAGCCTTTGGAATCCACATCATCTACGATGACTATAATAGATCGCAAATCCTTTTCTACAGAAAGAGCTTCTACAAATTCTAAGGCCAATGCTTCCTTCGTAGCTCTCTTTACAAAAACAGAAATGTTAGTCAATAAGGCGGACGTATAATAATCTTTAATGATGTCATCGTGAGGTTTCACATCAATGGGGAAATTGTTCAACAATCATATATATCTTTGATTAAAATTTTGGATTCTTTATTTATCCCCCACTTTTATATTCCCAAGTTCTTTCAACAACATGGAAAGAGTCTTATCATCAACAAATTTTTCAAGAAATGGTTTCTTAAACTCCCTCCAGTTTCAGATTGAATTGGTTGGAAGACTATGATACCATACATACGCTCTACGTTCTAAAGTATATAGAAAGAGTCTACAAGAAACATCATCGAAACGTACCTCAAGCATTCATAGATGCATGTAGAAATTTTCTATATGATCTTCAGCTTCAGTCTTCTTGTTTGGATCAAAAATTGACAACAAAATTTCTGGATGTTTGGGCATCTTGTGAAGATTGTCTGGAAGAGAGAGTGGACCTTGGGCCATCCAATCCAAATCTACGTTAGTCATGTATTCATCTTTGTCCTCCTCCTCCTCTTCTGAATTTGAAGAAGCTTTTCCCTCACCATTAGGATCTGCGATGTAGTTAGGTTGCTCCTTGTCAGAAAACTAAAAATCTTCTCCTTCACTATCTAGATTCTACTCAATAGGTAGAAGTTCCCCTCATTTCTCTATAGCTTCAACCAACTCTTCGAGGGTTACGATGACCAAATATTCCACTAAGGAAACCAGTATGACACTGGGAGTTAATTCTTTCTTTACAGGATTAGGAGGTAGAATCACAGCGAGAGGGAGCAGACCAAGAGCTCTCGCAAACTGACAATTGATGGGTCGTATATTCCTTAGTTGATCGTAAGTAACCTCAAAGGCTTATCCTGGGATAGAATAAACCATTTCTTCATTTCAGGAGTATGAGTGGGAGTGGAAATGGGAATTTCATTGCCTTGTGTGAAAGTCTGTTTTTTAGGATGTGGTGAGTTATCAACCATAGAAAGGTGGTTTCCCTCCTTCTAGCACCAAAATATTGACGGTGTTGGATACCACCAAGATGCAAGGGGGTATCCCCAATGAAAATTATTAATTATACTTTGCAACATTTGGTGTGGGAGCCCTTTCAAAAATAAGGCCCAACTGCCATATATTCTTAGATATTTTCCTTGGCTACAATGTTCGGCACAAGAGAGTAGTACAGGGTACTTTCAAATTAGCGAGTATACCTTATGAAATGTTCAATTGCGGAATGTATCAAGGTTCTTCTACCAAAAGGGGAGAGAAAAGTGAGTCTCTTAAATATAAGTAATAGTAATAATATTGAAAATACATGCAATCATGTACATATGAATGAATCGTTGAACAACTAGCGAAATATTTCACATAGAAGTAACGATTGTTAAAACACATACAAAACACCTTCAACAAGATAAGTACCAAAGCCACCGAAATAGTTCAATTTCCTTAGTACAAATGAAAACAACATACATTTAAAACATTCAAAGAGTAGTCTTACAATATTTACGATATACGCATGAAAGTTTGTTGGCTCAACGAGCTTCTGAATTAAGAAAAAGTTCCAAGATACATCAAGACAGTGAACACCACTAGCCCCAAAATTGGATCGTTAGATCAACCACTTGCTCCTCCAAAAGAACTATTTTCCTCTTTAATTCATGGTAGGAGGACCCAAGGTGAAAAGTCTTTTGCATGAACTATGAAGGTGTATATATAACAAATGGGTAACCATTCACCTCCCTTGTGACTTTTGGACTACCCTCATGATTATTTGACTTCTCTAAGACTCTTTGACTCCTTCATGACTCTTCACATTCTATGGATGACTCTTGGGCTTCCACTTTACATTACATTTATCCAATATTAAATTTACATAACCCACAAATGATATGGAAAACGATGATTCATGACATGACATGACATTGATGACATGGACTGCATGATGACATTGTAATGTCAAGCCATTATTTGTTGCTACTTTCTTTTATGCCCTCTTGAAAGATAGAACATGTTCTTCTTCTTCCTCCTCCATAAGGCTTGAAGATAGGGAGTCTTCAATGTAATCTTGATCTCCAATTGTTGTTGCAATCTGGTGTCCCTTTGTCTTTCTTGATTGATAAACTTGTTTTTGCATCTTCAAAGGTATCTTATAACAGGGTCTCCTTCTTCATCTCCTTCGTCGTCATCCTTTCATAACATGATAGAATACTTACAACTAAAATCCACTCATGAAAAGAGGACATCGGTCTGATGAAACCCTAGTCTAACATGTTTCATGATAACCACTAATTGAGTTGGAACTAGATGGCAAGATGGGAGACAAACTCAAGGATTGTGCAATTGCACATCTCAGGAGGTCAGGGGCTAGGACCAAGCCTTGAGACTACTCAATGCATAGTTCATGTAGGCCAGGTGTCCCTTTGTCTTTCTTGATTAATAAATTTGCTTTTGCAGCTTCAAAGGTATCTTCTAACAGGGTCTCCTTCTTCATCTCCTTCATCATCATCCTTTCATAACATGATAGAATACCTACAACTAAAATCCACTCATGATAAGACGACATCAGTCTGATGAACTCCTAGTCTAACATGCTTCATGATAACCACTAACTGAGTTGGAATTGGGTGAAAAGATGGGAGACAGACTTAAGGATTGCGCAGTTGCACATATTAGGAGGTCAGGGGCCAAGACCAAGCATTGAGACTACTCAATGCGCAATTCAAGTAGGCCAGGGCTAGTCATCTACGTAGTTGGGGGGCTCAATAGGTCAAGTTGAGAGCTTGAGGCTTGAAGATTCCCACTACGTAGTTTTGGAGGAGCAGAGGCCAAGGGATTTTGTAGTTGTGCAGTTCAAGACGTCAAGGTCGAAGCTTGATGCTTGAGACTATGCAATGCGCAGAAGAGTATGGCTGGAGGCATGGGCTACGCAGTTCTGGACCTCAAGAGCTGAGACTAAGCACTAAGACTACGCAGTGTGTAGTTATGGAAGGTAGATATTGTTCATTTCGCAATGCCAAGAGGAAAGGTTGAAGCTTGAAGACTGAGATTGCGCAGTGCGTAGTTCAAGAATGCTGAGTGAGGCCAAGTTGCTCAGGAAAGAAATTTTCCAAATTTGGCTAAGTGTGGGACCAGTGAGACCAAATTGAACAAAGATTAAACTTAAGTATGATCACACACTTAGAACAGTTTTTGACGCAACACTAATCACTCAGAATAAATGAACAATATACTTTCCTCAATGCAACGACATTGTGATGGTTTTCCACAAGTGCGACACTAAACATACACTTTATGACAACAGTGATGACACTTGTGCTACAGTGCTTGAAACTTTGAGAATGAGTGCAATACATGTCTACATGGTAGCAATGACTCATTAACACCAAGGTTACTCCTTGAAACAAACTAAAACCACATATATGCGATGTGCGACGCTTTCCATGCTAAAATATGACACTTTGATTTTCTTCTAAACAGGACAAGAATACTTAGAGCAAACACATGTGATAACTCTTAATACTTATAATGACAACATGCAAAGTCAAAGTAGGCTCCAAAATTTGGATGTAGGCCAAAATTTGTAGCAACGACAGCAGTATATTAACAATTCCTTGGTATGTTAGCAATGTTGGTATGCATTCGATGGCTCATTGGTATGTTAGCTATAGTTTCCATTTATGTTTAACATTTAACAACATATGTCATATGCATTAAAATCTTGTGCATTCAAAATCTATTTTATATGGATGTTATTGCTTTATGCCTTGAAGATTGTGCGTAACCCTTGTTATATGTGTTGGTACTGTATTGGTTGAACATTAAATTTTCATTGAGTCCTTGAAGATCAATTCACGTGTATTGGTCGGTGTCTTTCTGTGTTGGCTTCATGATATATTTATGATATGGGCATATATTATATATTCAGTGCGTTGATTCATTTATGTGTAGCGTTGGATTTGTATTAGCGTTGAATTGGTTCACATTTTTGCACTACTTGCAGAATAAATGTGTTGAAGTTTGTTCACTTCTTATATACAGTGCGAGTGTTTACCCTCACTCCAGTCAACCAAGACAAGCACATCCCAACATTGGTATGCTTGAATACTTTGTGGTTATGTTGGTAGGATATGTTATTATATTGTTGGAGCATCGTGCATGTTATTTTAATGTTGGAGCATCAAATCCTTTGAAATTCAAGCTTTTCCCTCTATTAGGAATCGAATGAAGTGGTGAATGCATTGTCTTTCCATCTTTAATGAAAATAATTTGTGCACAAGGCTGAAGTAGGTTTATTAATCATGGAGGCATATGTGTGTCTAATATACTTTTTCCTCAATATATTTACTTATAATTGTTAAAAGTTTGGTGATTCAAACTATTGGTAAAGATGCATTCACTCATATCCATAGTTGGAGTATTTCTCACTGGCAAAGAGAATTACTATGAATGGTCCAGAAAAATAAATTATACCCTCATCTTCAATGAATTTTGGAAAGGAATTTGTGAAAGAAAAAGTGGAAATCCTCCTAAAAAACCCATTTCTGACAAAGAGATCACCATATGGGAGAATAAGAATAGTAAGGCTTATGCCTTGATTGCAACATCAATTAGTGAAGAGGTGAGTCATCGCATTTCACCTTTTACAAATTGTTTGAAGCTTTAAAGAAACTAAAAGACTTATATGACTCAAACTATGAACTTGAAGTAGTCCAATTAATGATCAAATTGTTCAATCTTGAATTGAAAGATGATGATCATCTTGCCCTAACCTTTGAAATAAGAGCTATTATGCATGTATAGAAGCTACCATAGTTGAAATAAATTTTCCTCTCACAACTTTTGCCAAGGCACTATATCCCACATATTCTATTTATATTGAGTCATTACAAGCTAGTGGAAAACATAAGGAGATTTCTTTTGAATCTCTTGTGGAGAAGTTTGCAGAAAGAGAGAAAGATTTTGGGAATAAGAAGACAGATACTCATTCTTATGAAGAAGTTGTGTGCCTTGCACAAAAAGAAAAGAATCAGACACAAGATTCTTCTAGAGGAAGAGGTGGCAGAAGAGGACATGGAAAGAAGAATAATAGAGGCAGGGGGAAAACTTTATCAAGGAGGAATATTTGATCTTCTTTGTGTAAGGTACAACAAAAATGGACATGATGCTTCCACATGTAAGATCTCTTGGGATAGAATCAGACAAGAAAGGAATGAAGAGAAATGAAAATCACCATATACAGGGAAAAGTAAAGCACTTGAATCTACTCATTATATTGTGGCACATTGCAATATTGGAGTAACTGAACACTTGTTTAATGCTTCATGGAAATATGCATGGTTTCTTGATTTAAAAGCAACCTTCCACATGAACTTTCAAAGAGACTTCTCTGAAGAATTTAGTGACAATGTAGATGGAGCAGTCTGCTTTGTAGACAAATAAAAACTCAAGCCATCTGGACTTGGCACCATCAGGCTTAAACTGCCTGGTCTCCCTAACTTTCTTCTACATGATGTTCTCTACCTCCCAAAGTTGTGAACAAACTTACTATCCTTAGTTCACAATCGCCTGCAAGGACATGTGATGCTTGTATCTTTGGAAAACACAACTAACAATCATTCATGATTCTCATCCAGAGCACATAGAAAGCTTGAACTGATTCATATTAACTTATGTGGCCCTATGCATGTTACTTATGCAAATGGAAATAAATATATGATCACTTTTATTGATGACTACACTAGAATCTATTGGGTATATCTGTTAAGGAACAAATCTAAATCTTTTGAAACTTTCAAAAAAAATCATGCATGGATTGAAAACAATACATAATCTCATATTGGCTCTATTTATACTAATAATGGAAAATAATATAATTCCAATGAATTTGAAAACTATCTTCACCGACATCATATCCAACATCAAACAATTGTTTCTTATAATCCTCAACAGAACAGTGTAGCCGAAAGAATGAACAGGACAATCTTAAATGTGGTACATTCAATGATGTTTTTCAGAAATGTAAAGTTGACGTTCTGGGTTGATGTAGTTTTGTGTGTAGTGTATATTAAGAACATGTGTTTATTGCATGCTCTTGAAAACAAGACTCCCTATGAAATTTGGTATGGCCACTTTCCTTCAGTGAGTCATCTCAAGGTTTTTGGTTCCACCTATGATGCCTTGATACCTGGGCAATAGAGAAACAAACTTGGTGCAAGGAGTCAAAAATGTATCTTCTTGGGGTACTCAGATACCTCCAAAGCATGTCATCATTATGATGAAGCAAATAAGAAATTTATATTATCTAGAGATGTAATCTTTCTTGAATCTTCCAATACTGACAATGTTGTTGAGTGACAGCTTGATCGCTTGGACAGATTCGAGCATGCAAAATATTTTTAGGAATTTGATAATGAGATTCCACATCTTGAAGGGGGGATCCATATCCTAGATCAATATGTGGAATCTCCTTTTGAAACACTTTGTCCCCCTCATGAAGCTCCAACCATTGATCAAGAACACACTTTGATTGATATGATTGAGAGAATTGGAAGGCCAAATATTGATTCAACTCCATCTCAATCAATTGAACAGCTTGAGCACCATCTTAGAAAGATCCTCCAAAATGGTTCTCTATTATTTTTAGTTAACAATGGTATGTTATATGCTTAGCACAATTACTTGAATGTTATTTAGCATCTCAATGACAATTACCAATTTAGTTTCCAATAGCAATCACATTGACAGTAACTGTAGATAGAACATGAAATAAAAAAATGCAAAAGACAAGCCAAGATAAGAGGACACCGGATTTGGTGGATGCTAGGGAAAAACCCCAAGATGGGGAAAACCCTTTGAGCAATTCTTCTTATTATCATATCGAATATTTAGCATAGAGAGAGAGTACAATAAATTCAAAATTGACTTGCCAAATGATGATTAAAGCAACCCTGTAAAATCTAAAACTATCTACAATAGTCAACAACCCTAACCAGAAAGTCAACATTGGTCAAAGAAATAGAAAAATGTCCTCAAATTAGCTTGGTCATACCCAGTCAAACTCAGCGTGAACAAGTGGTCAAATTTGGCCCAAAACAGTCCCAAAGTCAGTGTTCAAACTTGGTCGAATTCTACCCTAGAAATCCGTTGTCAACCTGCAATTTATCTCTGCAGTCGGAGTGCTCAGATCACCTCGATTTCTGTGCCAAATGGTACAAATTTCCTAGACAAGAAACTGCCCAAAAGATCGAACTCAAATTTTTCCTAGAAAGTCAAAGTCAACACTGGTCAAACTATAGGAAAATTCTGAAATTTTCAACACTGTAATTATGTCCTGAAATTTCGTCCTCCTTGCCACTCGTGTGAGAGAAACGATATGCCCAATAGTTGTAAAAACCAATGAGAGAAGGAGAGAGAAGAATGTGTGAGTGAGCAAGGTGCCAAATGAGGTTGTAGGTCACTCTTATTTATACAAATCGTTGGGGGTGAAGTGACATGCCTCTTGGGCCTCATGAGCTTATTTGATAATGTGACCAACCTTGACAATGTGCACATGTGTGGGCATAAATTCAAAAACACATATATGCTTGTCCAAATTTGATGATCTTTATGTCAATTTTGGTCCTCTCAAAAATAGGAATTCAATGCAATCATCATTTCCATCAAATGAGTTGTCTAAAGTGGAATTTGGCCCTAGTTTCTAATTTTAACATTCCCTCTCAACTAGGGAAAATTCCACCTGCCAATCCATCATTCCATCTTGTCATCGTGTACCATCTCTGCATCTCATCTCAACTATGTTGAACAATGATGTAATAATGAAGAAGAATTGATCGAGAGTGAGTCACAAGACATTTCCACTCTCCACTGACAAAATTTAGTCCAGGGGTAGAACCCCAATCATATTTGATCCTGAATGATCAAGTTGTTGAACACCATGCATCCTAAATATAGGGAGTACAGGAATACACAATGCATACATTTGTAATTTTGTTGTCCCTATCCACTTTTCTTGACTCATTGGCCAGATGAGAGGTGCTTCCCATGAGTCTCAAACTACATGGGTAGGATGTATGTTGGAGCATCCTCAGAAGAAGGTGAACCACTCATCCTATGCATATATCATCAATCATAGGGGAAAGTGAACCACTCACCCTCCACACATGTGTCATCAATCATAGGGGAAGGTGAACCACTCACCCTACACACATGTCAATCATCATGGGGTATCATAGGGGAAGGTGAAACACTCACCCTATACACAATGCACCTATAGGGGAAGGTGAACCACTCATGTTATGGTTGATTATAGCTCCAAGAAGTACCCCAAGCCCTCAAGGGCTCCCAGAGATGAGTGTCCAACTCAAGTGGGACCCTCATGAGAGGGTCCTTCCATGACTCTCTCTCAAAATTCTAAGAATTTGACCTTCCCCAAGGGCTTCATGAGAATGTTAGCAATTTTCTCATCAGTCCTAATTTGTTGGAGCCTTATTGCTCCCCATTGTACCATATCCCGGATAAAGTGGTACCTAATGTTAATATGCTTGGAGTGGTCGTGGAACACGGGATTCTCTAAAAGGAAAATCCCACTCTAATTTTTGTAATAGATCACGGTAGTATCTAGCACGTGCTAAAATAGCTCACTGAAGAGCTTCGTCAACCAAATAGCTTCACAACAGGTCATACTAGTTGCAATGTATTCAGCATCGGCGGTTCTTAGAGCAACCTAATTATGTTTCCTGCTCATCCAAGAAATCAAAGTAGATCCCAATGAGAAGCAACATCATGATGTGCTCTTTCTATCTACCACACTTCCAGCCTAGTCAACATCAAAATATCCATGTAGCCTCAAATTCTCGGCAGTGTATCTCAACCCATAGTTGATTGTGCCACAGAGATATCTCAAGAGGTTCTTAGAAGAAATCCAATGTATATGATGAGGCTCAACCATAAATTGACTCAAAGTGTTTACAATGAAGCATGTGTCTAGATGGGAGTTTACCAAGAACATCAGGGCCCCCAAAAGTTGTCAATACTCGGAAGGGTTTTCCAATTTAGGCCCAAAAGCACTTCCATGTAGCTTCTTGAAGTTGAGTTCCATCATAGTAGACACAGACTCTCAATCCACCATCCCACATATCTCTAACAACATCACAATGTATTTTGCTTGATAAAGGAAAATATATCATGGCTTTTGCCAGACCTCTAGGCCTAGGAAGTAATGCATCAGTCCTAGGTCCTTCATCTTGAACTCGGAAGTCAACTCCCTCTTACATTGATAAATGAGATGGTTTGCACCATTCAGAAAGAGATCATCAACATAAAGGACCAAAATGAGAGGCATGTCCCTTTCAACCTTGAAGTATAGGTTTGGATCAGCATATCTCCTCTTAAATCCCATCTTTATAAAATAATTGTCAATCCTCCCATACCAAGCCCTATGGGCTTGCTTCAACCCATAGAGGGTTTTCTTCAATTTGCATACATGTGTCCTTCGATATTGAACTTCAAACCCCTGAGGCTGTTCCAAGTAGACTTCCTCCTTAAGCGAGCCATGCAAGAAAGTAATCTTGACATCCATTTGATGTAGGCTCCATCCTTGATTGGAAGCTAGAGAAATAATAGATCGGATAGCGGTATATTGGGCAATGGTGAAAATATCTCGTCATAGTCCACTCCTTCCTTTTGAGAGAAGCCTTGAGCAACAAACCTAGCCTTCTATTTTTCAGCACTCCCATCAGCTCCATGTTTAATTTTGTAAATCCATTTAGAAGTGACCAAAGACTTATCCTTCAGTCTAGGCACCACATCCCAGACATCATTCTTCATGATTGATTCGTATTCCTCATTCATCGCATCCTTCCAAACTTGGTGCTCTATGGCTTCTTAGAACGTGCATAGTTCAACTTGAACAATAGTACTCATAACAGCCAAGTACCATTGATACATGTTCTGCTTCTTACTTTCACAAAATGTCCCTCTTGGAGCAGTATATTTTTCAGCATCTTCGAGAGTATATTTAAGCTACAAAGGTCTTTTTCTTGAGGTGGAGGGATCACTAGGAGGTGGATCAATGGGATCCATCGGGCCTTCAACAGCAAGCATAGGCTCATCCGTCGGAGGTTCATATAGTTTTTCTGCATCATCATCATCATCCTTAACTTGGGATAGGGAGATCTTTGGCTTTCCCAAGGGAAGCATCTACATCATAGGTGACATCACGGCTTACTTCCACATCTCTTTGACTAGGAACATAGATTTTATATGCTTTCGAATTTTCATTGTAACCAACGAATATACCCTTCTTCCCATATGCTTCCAACTTGTTCCTTTTCTCTTTAGGCACATGAAAATACACGGGACAACCAAATATTATAAAATGAGAAACACCAGGTTTCTTACCAGTGAAGATCTCCTCAGGTGTTTTGAAATCCAATGGTTGATGTGGGATCCTATTTTGAACATACACGGCAATGTTGGTAGCTTCTCTCCATAAGAACTTCGATAGGCCTTGATCACGGAGCATGGCACGGGTGGCTTCCATGATTGTTCGATTCTTCCTTTTAGCAAATCCATTTGCTCAAGAGTGTATGGAATAGTTGTCTCCCTCTTAAGGTCAACCTCTCTGCGAAAATCATTGAATTCATTTGATTCATATTCGTTTCCGTTGTCGGTCCTCAATATCTTGATCTTCTTCCCTATTTGTTTTTCCACCAATGCTTTGAAAGAACAAAACCATTTGAACACTTCATCCTTCTTCTTTAAGAATAGATCCATGTTTTATAAGCAGTCATCCACAAAGATTGCATAATATAAGTATCCTCCAAACGATTTTACGAGCAACATACCAAACAGATTAGAATAGACCAATTGAAGAATATCAGTAGTCTTGCTTTCACTAGAAGGGAATGGTCTCTTTGTATGTTTTCCAGCAGCACAACCCTGACAAACACCGTCATGATTCATATTATACTCGTGCATACTGGTGACCATCTTCCTTACCCCATGTAAGACTTTGTAATGCAAGTGGGAAAACTTCTAGTGCCATAGTTCGCATTGAAAGGAAGTATCACTCGCCAAATCTCCCAAAGGGATTCCTCTAACTTGATAGAGACCATCAACTCTAAATCCAAGAGTAAACGCATCTTTAGGGTTTCTTTGCCAAATACGTACCTTTCCATCAATGAATGCTACCTTGGAGCCTTTATCTTCCATCACAGAAATAGACATCAGGTTCTTATTCGAATCGAGCACATATAATACTTCTTGTAGATGAATGGTTTGACCTTGATTTAAGTGAAGAGTGATAGCACATATCATTTTCACGGGATAAGTGGCATTATCTCCAAGTATGATCTTTAGATTAGACTTCTTTTCCACCAAATTTGAGAGCGCCTACTTGTATCCAGTGAAGTTCCTTGAGGCTCCACTATCAATCAACCAATGATCCAACATATCTAGAGGGTAGGTAGTATATAGAGAGGAAATAAGATCAAACTCATCTTGTTTTTCTATAACATTACTTTCATCATACCTAGTATTCCTTGTCCTTTTGGGAGGTCGAACATTTTCATTTCAAGCAGCAGGAGCATTCCTCTTTCCTTTGTTGTTGAAAATGTTGATCCTTTGATTACCATTGCCTTTGAAATTGTTGTTGTTGTTGTAGTTGTTGTTGTCATCATCCTTGGATGATTCTTATTGTAAGGACACTCTCTAGCATAATGGTCGAACCTGTTGCAATTATAGCACCTTCCTTTTCTTCCTTCTTTGAATCCCTTCTTCGATCCTTGACCTTGTCTCCTAGAACCAACATTATTGTTCCTTTTTGCATGAGCGGAGAAGGAAGTACGTTAATTTCCATTGGATGGTTTGTCTCCCTCCATCATCCTTGTCTTTTCTTGAGTGCATCTACCCAACATCTCATCAAAACTAGGTATCCTGTCATTGTTGAGAATGGTGGTGACAAATACATCCAATGGTCTTGGAAGACCTCCAAGAGCAATGAGAGTGAGCTCACTATTAGAAATAACTTTTGCAATAGATAGCAAGTCATTCTTGATTTGATTTATTCTCATGAAGTAGGATTGGGTAGACTCCCCTTTATTCATTTCAATATCCTTCAACTTGTTTTTTAGAAAGAGGATTTGATTTGCATTGTTCACTTTGAACATCCCAGCCAGCTTATCATACATCTCCTTAGAAGTTCCCAAATCAGAATTATAGGCAACCAAATGCTTTTGAATGGAGTCTATGATAATTTTCTTAGCTTTGGCCTCACCTTTCTTATACTTCGTCTTAGCAGTTGTTGGTGCATTTGAAGGAGGCTCTATTACTTTTCTCTGCACATAGTCCATTGCATCATGCTCTTCCAAAGTCAAGTCCAAAGTCATCTTCCATGCCTGATATTCAGATTTGTCTTTGAGGTTATCCTCGGTTTTGAAGATGTAGAATTCATTGAGGCTTGTCCAACAAATATCTTAGTGATTTCTTTTCTTTCTCTTGCTTGGGCTTTGTCTTCAGCTGTGCTTTGATACCATGTTAATTTTAGTTAACAATGGTATGTTCTATGCTTAGCACAATTACTTCAATGTTCTTTAGCATCCCAATGACAATTTTCAATTTAGTTTCCAATAACAACCACATTGACAATAACTGTAGTTAGAACATGAAATAACAAAATGCAGAAGACAAGCCAAGACAAGGGGACACCAAATTTGGCAATTGCAAGGGGAAAATCCCAAGATGGGGAAAACCCTTTGATCAATTCTTCTTATTATTATATCAAATGTTCAGCAGAGAGAGAGTGCAATAAATTCAAAATTGATTTGCCAAATGATGATTAAAGAAGCCTTGTCAAATCTGAAACTTTCTGCAGTAGTCAACAGCGCTAACCAAAAATTCAACGTTGGTCAAAGTAGTGGCAAAATGTCCTCAAAGCAGCTTGGTAATACACAATCAAACTCAGCCTGAACAGGTGGACAAAGTCAGCCCAAAACAAACCCAAAGTCAACAGTCAAACTTGGTCAAATTCTGCCCCTAGAAATTTGCGGTCAACCTGCAATTTATCTCTATAGACAAAGTGCTCAGATCACTTCATTTTATGTGCCAAATGGTCTGGCTTACCCTAACAAAAAACTACCCAAAAGATCGAACTCTAATTCTGCCTAGAAATTCAAATTCAACACTAGTCAACGTTGGTCAAACAATAGGAAAATTCTGAATTTTCGGCAATGTAATTATGTCTTGAAAGTCATCCTCCTTGCCTCACATGTGAGAGAAAATATATTCCCAATAGTTGTACGAACCATTGAGAGAAGGAGAGATAAGAATGTGTGAGTGAGTGGGTGTCAAATGAGGTTGGAAGTCACTCTTATTTATACAAATCATTGGGGGTGATATGGCATGTCTCTTGGGATTCATGGAGCCTACACGATGATGTGGCCGACCTTGACAATTTGTAGTTGTGGGCATAAATTCAAAAACACATTTCTTCTTGTCCAAATTTGAAGATATTTAGGTCGATTTTGGTCCTCTCGAAAAGACGAATTTAATGCAATAATCATATCCATCAAATGAGTTGTCCAAAGTGGAATTTGGCACTAGTTTCCAATTTTAAAACTCTCCAATACACTTGAAAGTGTTCATCCTGATGAGGTTGGAAAGACGTGAACAAGAAGCTCTACTAGACATAATGGAGATGACATAGACGATTTTGATTCAGTGGTTGATATGGATGTTTCTTATGATTGAATTAAATTT
Organism: Pinus taeda; assembly: GCA_000404065.3. Taxonomy (NCBI): domain Eukaryota; kingdom Viridiplantae; phylum Streptophyta; class Pinopsida; order Pinales; family Pinaceae; genus Pinus; species Pinus taeda. Next base: position 46,711 of record APFE030349867.1, on the reverse strand, counting down.
GTCTACAGAATTTGAACCAACTTCCTTCAAATAAGTTGCTTCTCATGATAAATGGAAAGAAGCAATGCAGAAAAAGTAGGATGCTCTGATAAAGAATGGAACCTAGAAGTTGGTGGACCCTCCACTAGGAACCAAACCAATTGACTGCAAGTGGGTCTTTAAGAACGATTATAACGCAAATGGCTCATTTGACAAGCATAAAGCTAGCTCGTGGCAAAAGGTTTTGAATAAAAAGAAGGGGTCGATTATGAGGATACATTTGCCCCCACCACAAAATGGGCATCCATTTGACTCTCTTTGCCTTGACAGCTCAGAATGGTCATAAATTCCATCAAATGGATGTAAAAGTTGTTTCTTGAATGATATGAAAGAGAATGATTTTATGTCTCAACCAGAAGGATTTGTTGTGAAGGGACAGGAGCACAAAGTATATAATCTTGTATGGCCTCAAACAAGCATTGTGAACTTGGTACGAGAAATTAACTGGGCATCTTCTGAAACTAAGTTCCAAACACTATGATCTTGATGATGCAACTTTGTTTGTGAAGAAAGTTGGAAAAACTATTGTATACCTTGTGGTGTATGTAGATGATCTACTGATGACAGGGAACAATCAAAATTACATTGCATCCATAAAGAAAAAATTGAGGAAAGTTTTTGAGATGACATATTTGGGATATGTTCACTACGATCTTGGTATTGAAGTAATACCAAAGTTTATATTCATCTCTCAAAAGAAGTACATTGGATATTTGATGAAAAAAATTAGCAAGACTAAGTGCAATCCTTTGATCACTCCAATGGAACAAAATTTAAAGCTTGCATCCAAAGAAGGCAATGAATTTGAGGATGCAACAAAGTACAGACAACTCGTAAGAAGTCTTAACTACTTGACTACTCCCAGACCAGACATTTCATTTGTTGTTGGAATCCTCTCCAAGTTTATGCAAAAGACTTGTGAGGCTCATTGGTCTGCTCCAAAAAGAGTTCTAAGGACTTGAAGGGAACTCAAGACTTTGGAACTAGTCTTCCTACTAGTACACAACTAAGCAACAAAAAACTAGTAAGATTTATGGATTTTTTTGAGTCTTCATAAGCCTTTCGAGGAATTTCATCCCATAAGGCTTTCTATAATAACCTTGTTTGTCTTGTAACAACCTATATTTAGCTTCAGTATTAACTTCAAATATTGTAATTACTCAACCACCTACTAACAATATCTTGTGATTTACATTCACACAATTTGTTTTCTATCACCCATATGCATATTTACCATGATAATATATAAGATGAAAGTACTTCATTTATTATAAGCGATATAAGGACAACGAAACCCAATATATGAGGACATCAAATTTTCCAAATTTATGTAATTTAATTTTCCTTACATATTTCACTTAGGGGATTTTATTAATAATTGTGTTTATATATATATATAATATATATATATATCCCCATTTTCAATATGTATCTCCTTTATAATCAATTCAAGGGTTTGCGCATTCTTGGATGTAAAATTTATGACCATCACAATTACATGAAAGACTTGAACCTGCAACCCTTACTTCCTAAACAAATTATTTAGTCAATGAACAAAAAGAGTATTTGGTTGAAGTTTGTATTACAATTTTTAATGTTGTCAGCATGAGTCCCTTGTACTTAATTATTTATGTGTACATGTAATTTTCTATGTAGTTAGAATGCTCTAATTAACGTGTCATGTTAAGCCTTGACATATAAATGCTTATTCTCAATCACAAGCTTGGTGAGTGTGTCCCAATATATATATTATATAGAAATCCCCATTTTCAATATGTATCTCCTTTATAATCAATTCAAGGGTTTGTGCATTCTTGGATGTAAAATTTATGACCATCACAATTACATGAAAGACTTGAACCTGCGACCCTTACTTCCTAAACAAATTATTTAGTCAATGAACAAAAAGAGTATTTGGTTGAAATTTGTATTACAATTTTTAATGTTGTCAGCATGAGTCCCTTGTACTTAATTATTTATGTGTACATGTAATTTTCTATGTAGTTAGAATGCTCTAATTAACGTGTCATGTTAAGCCTTGACATATAAATGCTTATTCTCAATCACAAGCTTGGTGAGTGTGTCCCAACCCTTTGCAACAACCATAATATACAAGTTTAGTTTATATAACTATCATATCTATTTATTTACAATGTGTTTGTGTATAATTACTTATTCTTCTTTTTATTATAAATGGAAGCAAAAGTTACTAACTAGCACAACCACATTAGCAATTGTTGTTGATATACGTTGATTAGCATCATTTTCCCTCTTTTATAAACCTACTTATCCATGGGATGCCATTTGTTATTTGATAATTTGCATAGTAACTTCATAATTGTATTAAGTAAATGTAAAAAGGTAAACATGGATTTCGAGATGCAAGGTAGTTAATATTTGAAATTCCATTCATTGATATAGAGAGGACAATGAGAATATGCCAACATCTTTCATTTATGACCATAAGATAAAGCTTTGGATTAAAAGAAACATGAATCTACCAACATTCAATAAGAGAGATGTTTATCGACATAATTATTAATGTTGGTAATAGCAATATTTTCAAGTATTTTATAGTGTAGAAACTACATTTACCCTTGTATCTACATATAACATATTTCTACAACGTTAGCATCCTAGCATATATTTTTCCTTGGATATGTCTCTCTTTGTACTACTTTTATCCTTGTATCTACATATATTTCTACAACCTTGGCATCCTAGCATCCGTTTTCTCTTAGGTCTCCCTCACTTTTTGTGGAGAGAGGTGGGAGGACGCTAGGTGGAAGGTGGAAAAAGAACTTGGACTAAAAGGAATTCCAATGGAGGAATGGAGTAGATTCAAATAACATCCAGCTAAAACCTCCTTCAAACTCATATAGGAAAATAAGCTTTTGAAAATAGTAATCCCCAATGGGTGTTCGTACACAATGAAATTAGGCTCCATGAGTTTTTTCTTCAAACCAACTAAAGAAGGGAAATGGCAATTCTTTGACACGTGGAAACTAAAGGATCCACCAAAAGCCAAGGAATTCATGTGGCTTATAATAGTGAAGAAAGTCATGACATGGTACAATTGATAGAAACAATTTTGGATGGGAGCTACCATTTGTTTCTTATGCCAAGAAATGGGGACATTGTAAATCACATATATTTATAATGTCACTTCACTATTGATATGGGGTAGCATCGGATGTGCTCTAACCATGAAAATTGGTGGAGAGGCTAAAGCACATGAGATCTCCAAGACCCAAAAATGGTTTGGGCAAAATCTAACCAGTTTGGGAGATATTAAAATAATTAATATTTTTAATGCAGTTCCTAAGTCTAAACTTAGGAAAATAAAATATTAATGGGTATTAATATAAAACGGGTTTAAAAAGGTCCAAAACTCATAGGTTAAGCCAAATCTAATCTTAGTCGTTGATTAGAGATTTAATCTCGGCCGTTGATGGACCAACGAGAAAAGTATAAGAGGAGGCTTGAGGATCAGTTGGAGAACATACCGAGAGAGATCAAGAACTCGATTTTCTGGGGCGGGGTTTGCTAAGGAAATTGAGTGAGTGATCAGAGTTGCAGCAGAGGGGGAGTGAATACATAGCAGAGAGGCAGAGTTAGTACCAGGAAGATCAGCACAGAAGTCGTGAGAGATTGACGCAGAGATAGCTAGAGACCACGCAGAGGCAGCCAAAAGCCACGCAGAGGTAGCCAAGAGTTGCGCAGAGCTAGAGAGGGCCAGTGTGTGAGACGCAGAAGCTCCAGAGGTTGACGCAGAGCCTAGAGAGGTTGACCCTAGGCCAGAGACGCTGATGCTGGCCAGAGAGGCTAACGCAAGGCCTAGAGGCAGCATTGGGAAATTTTTCGTGGGACAGACTAGGCGCTGGAGAGTCGGATAGGGTGATGTAGTCCCTATAAGAGTGACGCAGAGAAGCAAAAGCTGCATTGTTGTTATGGGGTCGTTCATCCGATTATTTAGCCAGAATACCTGTCTCCGACTAAGAGGTACTACTGTCGAGGGCATTCTCTGTTGGGTGAGCCATTTCTAGCACCTAGGTTGTATTCTAAATCTACATAATAATAAAACCCTCTAAATCGCTGCAACGGTTTTCCCGCATTGGGTTTTTCTGGGGACATTAGTCCAAAAATAACGGTGTCACTTGTGTGCTTGTTTACTTTCAGTTGATGATCTGTATGTGTTGATATTGTGCTTGTATTTATTTTCAGTATTTACATAATAAATAACTTGTTAAGTAATTGAACAAGTAGGAAGAAATAAATCAGATAGCAAAGGAACAATTTCTAACGGGTTAAACTTAGAAATTCCAACATGGTATCAGAGCGTGGTTGCAGATCATAGGGTAACTAAAAGCATCAGCCGAGCAGAGCAGTAGTAGTAGAAACAGTTGTCCCGAGTGACCGAAGTTGTTCCTAGCAGAAAGCAGCAAGGAAGGGGTGACACAGAGGGTCTCCGTCATCAGTTCAAGCCAAGAGGAGGATTTGATCAGAGGCAGAGAGGAGCAGACCTAACCTATGCAATGCCCGATCATCTTTCTCAGTCACGAAGGATCAACGTTGTGACCAGGAGGTGCAGTCCTTCAAGTTGTTGGGGTATAGGAGGTTGCGGATAACTTGTGGAGTGAAGCTAGTGGGGTACTATGGTCAGAACAGTGCCTAACAGGGCAAGACCAAGGAGGAGGAATTTCCAGAAAGGAAATCAAGACTTAGAAGGAGTCGAACCGAGGACTTCCAGGAGGGAAGTAAAGAGACTCATAGGAGTCGAAAGAAGAGCAGCAAGATGGCAGTGAATGGGCTGAGAGATCAGGATAGACTAGACGTAGCTTCCAACTTCGTAGTCTATAAGGCCAAGATCTTTTCCATTCTAGATAGGTATCGCATCAAGCACTTCACCTTGAAAACGATAGCGATCCCAGTTGACCCAGCTGAAAATGAGGAGTACGAGGAGACAATGGCCAGGGCAAAGTGCATCATCCTTGATGGGGTCAAGGATCATGTGGTGCCGCATATTGCCAAGAAGAACACGACAAATGAGATGTGGGAGGCCCTTAAGAAATTATACCAGCATACTTCCGTGCAGAGGAAGATGTTACTTGAATTAGTTGTGGTCATACCAGATGCAGAAGGGAGAGCAGATATATGTCTTCCTCGATGGATTGAAGAAGATCCGTGATCAACTAACTTCCATAGGGGCCACACCGGATTAGGAACTGATGGTGAGGACCGCATTGAACACAGTCTCAAAGGATTGGGAGGTATTTGTCTAGAGCATACTGGGCAGGACGAGTCTCCCAGATTGGGAGGAACTATGGGTGGCTCTTCGTCAAGAAGAAATCAGAAGGCTGACCAAAGCAGGGAGTCGCAGAAAAGGGGTCAGAATCAAGGAGGAGGAAGATGATGTCGCTCTCGCATCTGCGGAAAAGCGGGAGAAAAGAGAAGGACCTCTCCAAGGTCAAATGCTTCCATTGTGGGGAACTAGGTCACTATGTGAACCAATGTCTTGGGAAGAAGAGCAAGGGAGAGGCTTCTAAGACCAAAGTTGCGCCAGCAAGGGCGGAGAAAGAAGTGAAGATAGATAATGACTATGCCATGAGTGCTCATGCGCCACTTGAGAGGAAGTGGAGAGACATTGAGATGTAGTCAGACGGACTACAGACGATGAGGGGCAGGATCCTTGAGGTACCCAACCTCTTGGATTATACATTGCTACAGGAGCCCCAAAGAGAAGTAGCAGGACTAGCAGATGTCGATAGAGACGGATGCGGATGGAGTGACAAAGGGTGCTACAGTGCAGGAGTCCCGGGACAGTGTGAGGCAACAGTACGAGATGCATGGAGTTTTTGCAGCAGCACAGAGGTCAATGGAGAGAGCACTTGCCAGGGACAGAGGGAACTTCAACATCGGGAGAGTCTCTAGCCTGACAGGGATGTGAGAGTTGGGTGGATCAATTACTTCCTTCTCGGGAACTGGGTTGCAATGCAGCAATTAGCAGTGGCAATGTTATGGGAAGCACGATGCAGCGTGAGGAGAAGGGGATGTAGTGCAGATGCAGCAGTGGCAATGGCAGGGCCATGGGTAGCAGCACAGATGCAGTAGTCGCAGTGGTAGGGTCATGGGCAGCAGTACATGATGCAACAGTGTAGAGGATGTTGGACGAGGAGGCTTAGCATCAGCACAGGGACCAATGTTGGATGATCAAAGTAATACTCAGTGAGGAGTATTACTAAAGCACAATCCTCGCTAAGAGGGAGTGTTGATTTGGGGTAGCATCAAATGTGCTCTAGCCACGAAAATTGGTGGAGAGGCTAAAGCGCATGATATCTCCAAGACCCAGAAATGGTTTGGGCAGAATCTAACCGATTTGGGAGATACTAAAATAATTAATATTTTTAATGGATTTCCTAAGTCTAAACTAAGGAAAATAAAATGTTAATGGGTATTAATATAAAATTGGGTTAAAAGGGTCCAAAAGTCATGGATCAAGCCAAATCTAATCTTAGTCGTTGATTAGAGACTTAACCTCGGTCGTTGAGGGACCATTGAGAAAAGTATAAGAGGAGGATTGAGGGTCAGTTGGAGAACACACCGAGAAAGATCAATAACTCAATTTTCTGGAGCAGGGTTTGCTGAGGAAATTGAGAGAGTGATCAGAGTTGCAGCTGACGGGCATTGAATACATAGCAGAGAGGCAGAGTTAGTACCAGGGGGGATCAGCGCAAAAGTCGTGAGAGGTTGACGCAGAGGCAGCCAGAGGCCACGCAAAGGCAGCGAGAGGCCATGTAGAGCTAGCCAAGAGCTACATAGAGCCAGAGAGGGCCAGCGTGTGAGACGTAGAGGCTCCAGAGGCTGACGCAGAGCCCATAGAGGCTGACGCTGGCCCAGAGAGGCTGAAGCTGGGCCTAGAGGCAGCGCTGGGAGATTTTTCGTGGGACAGACTGGGAGCTAGAGATTCGTATAGGGTGACACTGTCCCTATCAGAGTGACGGAGCAACAAAAGTTGCATTGCTGTTGTGGGATCGTTCATCCGACAATTTAGTCGGAATATCGGTCTCCGACTGAGAGGTACTACTATCAAGGGCATTCTATGTTGGCTGAGCCATTTCTGGAACCCAGGTTGTATTCTAAAACTACATAATAATAAAACCCTCTGAATAGTTGCACCGGTTTTCCTGCATTGGGTTTTTCTGGGGACATTATTCCAAAAATAACGGTGTCACTTGTGTGCTTGTTTACTTTCAGTCGATGATTTGTATGTGTTGATATTGTGCTTGTATTTATTTTCAGTGTTTACATGGTAAATAACTTGTTAAGTAATTGAACAAGTATGAAGAAATAAATCAGATAGCACAAGAAGAATTTCTAATGGGTTAAACTTAGAAATTCCAACATTCACCAAAGCAATTTGAGACTCAACCACAACATTGACATGAGGAAAAGGGCATTTGGTAGGGATTAATGTGAAGAAGCCATTGGAAAACAAGGAAATTGTTGAACACTTCTCTCTCACAAGTAGCTTTATGGTCAATATGGGTGTCATAAATAGAACCATATTCCAAGAGGAGAGCCCATACATACACAAGTTATCTACAAGGTAAGATATGCCTATGATGGTGTGTTTCGAGGATCAAAGCAAAAAAATAAAAATGATACAAGCGTGGAAGTTCAAGAAAGGACATTTACTTCCTTGGGCTTTTGTGATCAACTATCTAAGGAAAACATGGGCAATGTGGAGTAGTAGAAAGATTATACACATCAAGGGAAACAATTTTATTTCAAGTGACGTCTTGGTATGGGAAGTGACTAATAATGTTAACTAGGAGTAGCAATATACGCTCTTGGCCTTGACTAAAGAAAAAGACACGAGGGAGATTCATGTGTGTGGTGACTCAAAGCTAGTAGTGAAGTGGCCTACATGATGTTGTAAAACAAACCTTAGAGAGTGTCCTCCAAAATCTAATTTTCTCATGTTTATAAAGAAAGCAAGGAAGCAAATGACGTTGCAAAAAGGGAAATGGATTTGCTAGTGTGCATGTTCAAAATCAGTACATGCAAAAAGGATGACTCTCTCTCTACCCCTTCTCTACCCCACCCACCAAAGAAAGTTTCTTTAAACATAGGTAATTTTTCTTCTTGGTCCATCCAAGGTTTGGATCTCTGGTATAACGTGAAAATGATATGTCGAGACTTTATCTTCATGAGGGCATTAGGTTTCCTCTTAGACAAACCAATAAATGCCCTAATATTTTAACAACATTATTGTTGTTGCTTTATCTAGTTTTTTGGTCTAAACTATTTGTATAGAAAAAACTAGTATTGAACCATTACATATATTTTCTTGAGGAAGAAGAAACAATTTTTTCTTTAAGGAACCTCCCTCTCTCTACCACTCCACCCCTCCTCCCTCCACCCCGCCCTCCCACCACCAAACAAATTTTCTTCAAACATAGGTAAATTTTATTCCTAGTCCATCCAAGGTTTGGACCTCTGGTATAATGTGAAAATGATATGTCAATATGTTATCTTGATGAGGGCATTAGGTTTCCTCTTAGAGAAACTGGTAAATACCCTAATATTTTAACAACATTATTGTTGTTGCTTTATCTAGTTTTTTGGTCTACACTATTTATTTTTTTCAAGTATAGAAAAAACTAAATATATTGAGTGTATCATTACATGTCTTTTCATGGGTAAGGAGAAACGGATTTTTCTTTGGGGAACCTCCCTCTCTCTCTCTCTCTCACTAATAAATATCATATATATAATATTTGGGAAACCTCCCTCTCTCCTCTCTCTCCTTCTCTCTCTCTCTCTCTCTCTCTCTCACTATATATATATATATATATATAATATATATTATAATATATATATTATATATATATATATATATAATATTATAATATATATATATATATATAGTGTAAGAGAGGGAGGGTTCCCCAAAGAAAAATCCGTTAGTCCTAGGGTTATCGCAATTAGTTTGATGTCATTGTTGGCTAATACATTATCAATAATCTTGTGGAGGTTCACTAGTTTCATTTCACAAGATTAGGCACACTATCTAAACGGCTCACTTCATAGGAACCATCATCGAAATGAAGTGATAGAAGTTTCCCAAGATATTATTTTCAATTTATATATATATATATATAATATATATATATCTATATTATAATATATAATGATTAATTTTCTTTTTAGTACTAACCAAGGGTTACATTATTGATTATTAATGATCCCTAAAGCTTTACTTTCAAGTGTTATAGGGTGTGGTGACCAATTGTATGGAGAGGGTCACCAATCTTGTTCCCTTATTTGAAAAAGTAAGTTGAATACATACTCAATCATACTTGCATATTAAATTTCTTTCTATTGCAAGTCATGAAGAAAAGCCTCCATAAAAGTTCAGATGGTGATGTTGTTGAATGACATGCATAGTAATTGAAGTTGTACATAACATATAACATAAGCCAATGAAGTGAAATAAAGGTAAGATTTTATTAACTATTAATTGCAAAAGGACATGACAAATGTTTTCCCTTTCCACAAAATTGGGAGGTTAGATTATTAACCTTATGATTTCCACTAACATCTAGATATACTAAAATGTCAGCACAACAATTTAATCGATACAAATTAATAATTATTTGTTACTAAACAAATTATTAGATAATTGCAAGTAATAGGTGGACAAAACTTAGAACTAGTCACTTCATGGTAACAACCTCCTCCTTCAATGGAACAATAAAATTGCAATATCATATTTATACTTCAATATTTTAAATTATATCTGAAAGTCACATGCTATTTGGTTTCTAAACTAATTTCAAAATTTGTATTTATATTCTCTGAAGTTAAAATTTTATTAAGTTAAACAATGACAAACGTACTATCAATATAGATTGACAAGATATCACCCTTTTCATCCTACATTGACCACAAAGTACTCAAATCATAGGCATGACTTAGCTAATAGAACATAGGTTCACTTCAAGCACAAGCTTATTCGAGTTTATAAATCATAAGCTTATACAATTCTATAAATCATCATCAGAATCAGCCAAGAAAATAAAGCAAATATTTTCAACTCTGTGCCAGTGTAATAGACCTTTGATTCTGATTCATTTACTTGAGTTAAATTATTTTGTTATCCCAATCATATCATTGGACACCAATTTTATCTATATTTGGCATTTAATCAACAGCATCTGCACATGTTTTTAACAATTCAGCAGCGATGTTATGGCCATTATATTTGAGGAAGCCAAAAAATGAAAGGAAGAACACAATTTTAAATTCTACTATTTTTTGCTACGATGGAAAAGTAGGTGGATGGTTTGTCTCTACAAGTTGTGAATTAGGGGCTAATTTTATAGAGCACGATAATTATTCAATCAGTTTTTGGTCATCATTTGTCTCATAAAAATAATGCTATTTGCTTTCAATCTAGTTCAAACTCTTTGATTCACAGTTTGAACCTATGATGTTATAAGTGGGTTACAAATCGTTTTTTATTCAGTGCTATAAGAAACATATCCCTGGGGACCACAACTGCAGAGAAAGGACATCATTTGGTTCAAGTAACAGAACTAAGAGGGGAAAAGCACAGAGAGATTGGAACCATGGGGAATGACTTAACAGTCCATCAGCCTCACTAATGAAGCAATGCATGTTGGCAAGATATCTGTATATAGAAAAGGAAAAGTTATTTGAATCCATAAATCTTTCTACTTGCAAAAGGCCAACAATGTTTTCCATTTTTTAAACCAATAAGATAATAAGTAATTTTCAAAGTTGTAATTTTATTAGCGCTATACATTTAAATCTGTATACAACCTAAATTTGTTAAAAAAATTACAACTTTAGCATTTGCTATTCCATAACAGAAGATGAAGTGCAATTGAAAGCAACTGAATGGATGACAAATTGAATCTACAAAATATCATTTATTTCAACTTTCTGCGAGGACAGACCCCAGGAGTTGGGGATGTGTCCTCTGCATTTCAATTTTTCTGTGTTGCTGGGATGGGGGAAATATCTGGCGATGTCCCTCAACTCCATCGAGTCATGCCTAGGCCCTAGACATCCCTCATCTCATTTGAGGTCACTGCTAGTCCTGTTTCTTTTCCACTAAGGTCTTGGTGCTAACCAGGTCAGTTTAGTATTATTTTGTGTTGTGTTGAACTCATGCATTGATACAATGCCCTTTCCTGTCTTTCTCTTGACCTCTTCCAAGTTGTTTGAATATGATAGACCTCCATTTTTTTCACAGAAAATTTTTGAAAATGTTTGTTTTCTTATAAAGAACCTTACTTCAGTCTTTCCCTCAATAGCTCTTCTGCAGTCCCATTCCTCTAGACATCCCTCATCTCGTTGAAGGCCACTGGTAGTACTGTTTCTTTTCCACTAAATTCTCGGTGCTAACGAGGTTAGTTTACTATCATTTTGTGTTGAACACATGGATTGATACAATGCCCTTTCCTACCTCGGTGTTAACCAGGTTAGTTTAGTATCATTTTGTGTTGAATACGTGGATTGATACAATTGCCCTTTCCTACTTTTCTCTTGACCTCGTCCAAGTTGTTTGAGTAAATGATCTATTTCCATTCTTTTCAAAAACTAAAAAATGAAAATGAAAATGTTAGTTTTCATATAAAGAACCTTACTTCAGTCTTTCTTGCAATAATTTTTCTGCAGTCCCATTCCTCTCATCTCTCCCAGCCAGACAGTTTTTATTTCCCTCAGTCTTGTATATAATGTCATGTCAAAAACAAATGTCTAACAATCTTTATTGCCTTGGATGCAGTATTTTTGTTGAAAAGTGGTTGTCATTGATGCCAACCCAAGAAGTGCCAGAAGAAGCCCCACACTTGTTGAGGAAAATGGATCTAAAGGACAGTGATTCTGATCACGAAACCCTCATCATCTGACTCTTTTCGTCATGCCGATTCCAACTGTATATGGCATGCCTCACGGTTGAGGAGATATGCCTCGTCAAAGATTGCAACCCCATTTAGTGGCCATGAAAACCCAAAGGAGGTGTTACAAGCAAATTTTATATTATGCAAGAAAATTAAAATAAATGAGCCTATCCTATTCTAGTCAAAGTCAAAATGGAGGGATATTTCTTCAAAAGTAATTTATCAAAATTTAAATAAATATGGTCCTAAAGTTGGTGGGAATTTTTGGCTCCAAAAACTAAAATTCAAATTCAAATTTTAATGGTCCTAAAATTGGTGGGAATTTCTGGCTCCAAAAATTAAAACTGAAATTCAAACTTTTAAATTTTATTTTCCCTCCTGGATCATGAAAGAGCCCCTCTTCATCACTATATAAGGAGGTTCATTCTTCCTCCAAGGGGCATCGATTGAAGCTCTTTTGAAACATCTTTCAGAGATTTTTGTAAGCCTGGAGTAGTCCCGAATATCTTAAGGAGGCTGACGTTTTTGGGTTTAAGGTTGATATCTCTTGGTTTATGACTTTGCTGGGCACTAAGAAACATCTGAGAAATTTCGTTGATTTAATCCGAGTCTTCAGCCCTCTGTGGTAGGGCAAGTCTGAGTTCAAGAATGACAGATCTGTGATATTTACTTAAGGTTTTTTCTATATGATATTCAGCTCTTCCTACAGTACCGAGACCTAATTATTAGCCCAGTTCTGTGCGTTTTACAAGCCCTAACCAGAGATCCGAGAACAACTTTCAAGCAACAGGCCAGATTCTGAAGTGCTTTTGTTAAGGGTGATCCATTGAGGTTTTTGAAGGCTATATGTTTCTCTTTAATAGCAGATTTGTAAACAAACACTCAGCCCTTCTCCTGAGGCTATTTCAAGGCATTAATTGAAGTCTGTTATGCAAGCATTCAAGCCTTGTCTTGGAAGAGAAATCTTAAACCTGATCAGCTTATGAGACAGTCCTAAAGTAGGGTGATTCGGCCCACTTACGGCACATTTCTGTGGCAATTTTGGAACATATTCAACAGATCTAAAACCTTCCAGCTCCTATAATTCACACCTCAAAAGGAAGTCATCAGTTCCAATCAGTCATCAATCCTGAGGCAAATTTTGTATCAAGGAATTTCATTGCTTTTGTTTGCTGGTCACTATCTGATGCATTTTTGGTACTCTGGGCATTACTCAAGCATCTGGCCAAGAGCGTATTCATCTAAGGCTGTGTAGGCCTGCTCCAGAGGTCAAAACAAATCGTGTGGCAAATCAGAGACAAGGTGAGTTGACTTCCCTTTTCAGAAGTCTGTTGAATTTTCAGAAGTCACTTACAAGGAGTAATTCTCATGCTTAAAGGTTCATTGTAGCAATTTTTACACAAAACAAGCAAAGTTGAGATCTCAAGCTAATACTGTAGCTGATTGGCTTAATCACTTTAATGAATGGTTGTTTAAGGGTCTCTGTTGAGTGCCTGTGGCCTCCCTTTTTCTATGGAACAAGGTATATACAAGGTTCGATCTTGACTGATGTGACAGACCTTTTTCAACCCTCAAACGTACACATATTGTAGATCATGTATTCACTGTTGTCTTCTTCAGTGCACTATTTTGTGGAGTTAAACCTTATACACAAGTGGATATGATTACTCTGTGGTATATATCCAAGTCTCTGAGTGTTGCTTTAAAGTGAATGAAGGTAAGAGGTCTTCAAGGTCAAGGACTCATCTTCAGCAGTTGAGGCAGAAGTATCAGTACTTGAGACAGTATCAGTACTTGAGAAATTCTTGCTCAGTTTCATTATCACATCATTTTGTAGCAATTGAAGAAGTCTGGTTTTTATTGTACATCTGAAGTACATATTAGCAGTAAGAGTTTTACTGAATACCTTTGTAAGTGGGTCATTATCCCTGGTACGGGATCCCACAGTGGTTTGTCTATTTTATTATCATATTCAGAGTGGTTGGGTGGTGCAAGGTAGGAGAGTGAAGTCTCTTTCAAGTTGTAGCCTGAAAATACTTCAGGGCGGCAGGGTGGTGCTAGGGCAAGTTGGAGTTCATAGGGTGTTGGAGGATCCTATCAATTGTAGCTGATAAAACCAGGGCATCAGAGCGTCCTTCCAGTTGGAGCTAGTAAAAATAGGGTGTAGGTGGATCTTTTCAACAGTTGGAGCTACCTGATAAACTTGAATGCCTTCCTAGAGTACTAGGGAATTGGGGCTTTGTTTTCAGTTGGAGTTGAAGCATATTTTTGTACTCATAAAAATATTAGAAAAAGCACTCGGTGGTTTTCCTCCCGGAAGGGTTTCCACCTAAAATTTGTTGTGTGCTGCACTTGTGATGTGTTGTTGATTACTGTTCTATTGTTAATACTCTAAAATTCTATAATTAACCAATTGTAAGTGAAATATTGATTCACCCCTCTCAATATTTCCAACAATTTTTCCTTCATCTTATTGTCTGTTGGTTTTAGTTTACTTTAGTGACCAAATTTTGCAACATGATTTGCAGCAGGAAAGTTGCTTTCTTGATAAAACATTTTTTCTAAATGAGAATAATGTCTCAACAAGAATTATGGATGTATGGCTTTATTTATTATAGTTTCAAATAGAATAATAAATATTAAATTCTGAATTTTCAATTGGGTTTAGCCTATAATAATAAATATTGAATTCTGAATTGTCAATTGGGTTTAGCCTGGGCGGTTGGGAAGAATGATTGTTATTTCTCCCCACCTAGGTTCAATTCCCACAAGTGACATTTTGTTGACCTAAAATACACTAACTCGGTCCCCTTTAGTCTGTCGGGCAGCCCAGGTGTTTGGAACTGATGGTGTTAATGCCTCCCACCATAGCGTGAATCCTGGATAGTCTAGCCCAATATGGTTTGCGGGCTATTATATCAGGCCAAGGGGTTATAGTGGCAGCAGTGCAGTGTGATCCCTGGTCGCGCAGATGATTGTGTGTTCTAGTTACCGATTCCCATATACCCCTGGTCACGCGGATAATTGTGTTCTAGTTACCAATCCCCATTATATATATATATATATATATTCTGATTTATTTACATTTTTGGGGTTCATCACGTGAAATTTGGGGGTTTCTCCAGCTGCCCCCAAAATTCATTCCCCTAAAATTCATAAGATTGAGATGAGACCTAAAATGCTGCATAATTATGAAAAACTATATCCATAAATAGCAATAACAGATACACTGATCACTGAAAACAATTGGCAAAGCGAAGAGCATGCTCAAAACGTAACAGCAGAGATTAAATAAAAAGCCAAGAGATTATACTGCAAGTTATGACAAAGATTGCCGTTGCAGAGAAAAAAATACAGTGATTTCAGCCATTAAAATGTGAGCTATGCTGCAGGAAATGGCCCACAACCTGGCATACCCCTAACACCAACTCGCCAAAACATCAAAAGGTGGCCAAAACATGGCCGAAATGCTGCCAGCCATAATATATGGCATTTTATGATTTGAAAGCACTGTATGGTATGGTCAGAGGCCTTTCAGCCGAAAAATGCTGCGTTTCTATGCAAATCCATGGGCAGTTTAGTCTTTTGCAGGCACACTCAAGCACCCAAGGAGGGCATGGGGCCCTTCTATGGCCGAAAAAACAGCTAAATTTATCATTAAATTCTATTTTGATTCACTCAACAAACTAATTATCCAATTTTACATTCATTTAAAAGAAAATTAAAATGCTTTCTGCTCTTGATATTTGTAGTGATGCAACGATAAGTAGAACTGCCTCTTCTTCCAATCCATGCTCTAGTTCTCCTGAAGAAGTATCTTGTCTATTTTTGTTGATGAGGACAAGTAAGAGGTTTATTAGTATATGTAATTGTACTTGTCTTTAGCTCATCTTTTATTTCATTTTTAGCACATATAGCCTCCTGTATAAAGGCTGATTTTGGATGTATAGCCTCATGTATAAAGGTTGATTTTGGAATCTTCGATGTATAGCCTCGTCAATAAAAGCTAATCTTGGATTTTGCATCATATAAGCACCTATGAATGTTAATATATACCATGATTTTCCTTTCAAAATGTCATTATTGTGTGTCATTCTTTTCTTTCTGGCAAGATAATGTGTTATTTGTAAAAAAAAATTCTTATATATATATAATAGAGAGAGAGAATACATTTCCATTTGGTAATCACGTTTCCAGCCATACCCCTTACAAAAACTTTCAGACATTTCATGCAACTTAGAATGTGAAGCTAGATAAATAATCCCACACCTTATTTTTCCTTCGTTTTATTTTCAGCTGGTGGGATTGGTGAATTTCGTCACTATGTCTGCATTTTAGAAGTTCTAAAATATGTTGGCTAGTATATCATTTTCCACATGAATGATGTTTTCATTATTTACATAACAAAAAAAATATTAATTTACAATGTACCTTGGAAACAATGATTTGTCAAGTTTGTCAACCATGGAGGTTAGTCCCAAACTACATGTCATATAGTAGTTTACAGACGGCAACAATCCTCTCTTGGTGCCTGGAAATACTTTGCATGGAATGGCAACATGATGAGATCCCTGCATATGTCCATGTCACAACTTGCGCCGATACATCAAAGCCTAGAAAAGCACAAGCAAAATATATGAAACTTTGAAATCTCATATGCTAGTAAAACAACGTCATCAATTTCATTTTTCAAAAGCTGTGTATTCATTCAGACATGGATCAATTAAAACATTTTCTGACAGTGACATTAAGGCAACAAGCACAGAAATATTGCACATTAAGACAATGTTCCAAATGGAAAATTTTCATCAACAATATTACTGGCAGAAATTTGAAGAAATACACATACAAGGTTACCCCGACATTCTGTATAATGAGAAAAGATTTCTGCAAGTGTTGATTCTCGTTCCAGGACCTCTGCAAGGGTTGCTTCTTGCTGCAGGATCTCAATAACTCCTTGATTGTCTGAAGCACCAAGTGTGGGTTTTCCCTTTCCTGGCTTGCCCAGATGTGAGAATTTACTCTCTGATCCCGGTTCAATAAGATTTCTTTGTTTCTCCACAACAATTTCTAGATCTTCAGCTGGCAAAGAAAGATGAAGGGCAAGTAACTGGATACACAAATGGACTAAAATAAGTCTCCAGAAAAGAAAGGGAACTTGTGCTGGAAGATATTTCCTAGTTTACACAAACTAAAATTTGATGAAACAAAACCCTTATAAGGCTTGGATAGCGTAAATGTTTTACTTTGCACAAGTGATTCACGGATACAGTTGGAGGGCAACAGACATATGGTGTCTCCAAACTTGGAAGGCTTCCATCATTTTCAACCGGCAACAATGTGAACTGTATATCAAACTGCAAGCCAATAGGAAATAGACAAAAACTAAGATCTGTTAGTATGCAGGAAACATAACTATGAGCAAACATCAATATTAATGGGAATGCTTGTTATACAAAGGGTTCCCGTTAACTAGTGTCCAAAATCGACCCTTAAATGAGCTAGTCACCATTCAGACAAAAGATATTTGTCTACCTCATTCTCATCTTCTTCACGGGCTTTAGACAAAAGATAATTGACAATCACTTTGTTAAGGACTTGACATTCATCAATTACCATACATATCTTAAAGATATTTGTCTACCTCATTCTCATCTTCTTCACGGGCTTTAGACAAAAGATAATTGACCATCTTAGCAACACGCATGCCACGGGCATTCTTGCTGTTTGAGCCACTTACACTTCCATATCGCATATTGGTCCGTGCACCACCCTTACCCCAAACCAATACTTCTATGTTTCCCTTTATTTGATGAGAGCCACCAGTGCTTTCTCTGCTCACTTCTGCTTGGCCATGATTTATTTCATCACAGTCATCATTGCTATTATCTGTGTTCGCTGAAGTTTCAGGTAAAGAACTTGGTATTATTTTTTCACTTTGATGCCTAATTTCTTGAGAATCTTCATCAGAAGAAGAATGCTTCAGTGCAGTGTGTTCATCAACATCAGTAGACACACTTCTCTTTTGTTGTTTCCTTCCACTTTTGCTTCCAGTCTGACCATTTCGAAATTTTCCATGTGCCTTTCTAACAATGGCTGCTGCAGTGACCTTAGCAGTGTTACGGCGCCTGGTAAGAGCTTCTGATTGTCGCCGATATGTTTGTGCAATATTTGCCTGGATCTGTCATGAAACCTTCATCCAAAGTCAAAGCTGATAAAAATAATAATGATTTCAGACTACCAAGCAAGGCAACTTTTTTCAGTAAAAATAAAGGATTGAACACAAAGAACAGGCACCCTTTTGTCCATGCCTTGGGCTGCTGATGTATGATTATTTGATATATCCTTCTACGTGCATTAATGAAATATAAGATGCACTTTTTCTTAAAAAACATGATTCAGTGAGACCCTACCTGCTTGTTGAGCCATTTGTCTTCTTCATGCAAAGCCAACTCCTACACACAGGACATACCAATCAGAAAATGTATGGCTTTTCCTAGTTATGGATGCAAAAGAACAAACACAAGAACAAACACAAGAGAGAAGAAAGTCACCGAATTGAGTAAACGCTGAGATAAGATATCCATTGCATCAAAAAATTATGGAAGAATTCAACAAGGATTAGAAAATCAAAGAGCTATGTAACTACTGACCTCTTCTTCATACTTGTCAAGGTCGGGATAAATTGCTGCAATCAGAGCATCATAATTTGGATCATCTCTCAATGATCTGCGGCTGGCACAGTGTGTACGACATTGAGGGCATTCATTGTTCCTAAGGTGACCAGAAAAACCATGAGCATTCCTTAGACCAATTAAATCTGAGACCTAAATATACTTCCATATCAGGTTCTCACCTGGTCCCCTGGACAAAATGTTATAATTATTTCAAAGACAGTCAGTACCACAATAAATCACAACAGTCAGACAGAATGCAACCTTCCATGACGACAGCTAGTTAAAACAGTTTAACATCTATATATAGTAATAATGACCTATGTCTATATATTTTTTCATATAATATAAGAGAATTTTATTAATGTCCAACCAATGACCACAATAAGTAGGTCATTGGGACTCAAAACTTAAAAGTAGATCCAGTGTTTCCACGATCAGGAGATGAGGGACACAGGCATGGGTGTCCAGAACTGCTGGAAGTTCACCAAAAATTTCCAGAGAACAGATGAAAAAAATACATACATGCACGCCCATGTGTGTGTGTGTGTTTATATAATCAATTTCTTTCTAATGTAAACTAAACTATATTTTGAGAACATACCCTAAACGCATTGACTTGTCAATACATTCTCTGCAAAAGCGGTGGAGACATTCCATCACCGTCCTTGTCTTTCGAATAATTCCTGGCACATAATAAGATTGCATTTTGATGTTAATTTAGAGACTAAGGAGATAAAGTACTAAGTGGTGATAAATTTCTGCCTACTTTTTAACCGAGTTATTGGGGTTAAGGAATTGAAGATTCAAAACATTAAATTTAAAAAGTTAAGGCAATGGCTGATTTAAAAACTTTGTCAACATTCTCGGCAAGCACTCATGCAATGGGGAAAAAGAATCACCTTTAAGAGAACTTGAAGATTTTCTTCACCATGAGCAAAATCAAATCCAGGCATCAAAAGTATGTGAAAAGAATGTCCTTTTGTGGAGATGGGAGATAATTTCAGTGGCATGAAACTTGTTGAAATTCTGATAGATAATAGAATTTCTTATCATGGTAATTAGTTGTGACTGATATCATTTTTTTCTTAGTATATAACTTGTTTAGTTATGTTATCAAGCTATTACACATTAGCAAAATATAGAGAACATAATGCACAAGAGACAAGAGACACAAAAATTAGGCTCCAAGCCAGGGCAAAACCCCACAAGGGGGAAAACCCAACAACAATCCTTCTCTTATAGAATCAGATCAAAATGAGATATCCAAGACCAAGACCAAGACCAGAACTGCCACCAAAATTCCAAGTCCAGCCCTCCTCCAAGTTATTTCCAAAGTCAAAATCAACATAGGTCAAACTGGTCAACCTCCTGAAATTTCGGGCCTGCAATAAGCTCTAAAATTCAGCCCTGCAACTATATCAGAAATTCAGCTTTTCTTCACAGAAATTCTTCCACATGTGTGAGCTCTTCCTCTCCTTCTTCATCCTTTTCTTCATTAGTTAGGTGCAGAAGATATGTATGATGATGATGATGGTATGTCATTCAAAGTGATCAAATTGTCCTCTATATATATCCGTCCAGGAGGTCGAATAGGTGGCTCTTGGAGGACTGAGCTGACTTGTTACCAAGGAGGGCTGACTTGTACATTCTGGTGGACTTTGATTCAATAAATATTCAAAATTCTTTTCTTTACAAATGTCCAAATGGGACATGACTCAAGTACATTTTCTTTGACTCAAAATAATTTCTTTTTTACTCTTTTTTACTCTTATAAGCATGAAGAACATGCTTTGACCAAAACAAAATAATAATAATAATGAATATGATAAATACATCAATGATAAAATTATATTATGAAGACCGACACTAGTAACATTTTCAACAAAACTAATGACCAAAGCACAAAACTTTCTTAAGAGGAAAAATGTCAAAGCATTGAAGTAAAACAACCAATCTTCAAAAAGCTATTCTCCAATAAGACCTGACAGAGACAATCAAAAACTACACAAACAAGTTTATTTATTTTTGTGTCAGTGTGTAGTAGCTGGAAAAGGAAACGGGCATGGATTTTGAAAATGTTACTTTTTTCACAAAATGGAATTTCTAAAGCAATGAGAAACGACAAAATGACAATATCTAGATAAAGATGTATAAGCTGGGAAGGAAATTTTTTATATATTATGTTTGGGTAAAAATTTCAAAATTCCTATTTTTAGTGCTGTTCCTTTATTGTTCTATTAGTGATTTTAATTTTTTGAAATTTCCAGATCATGAAGCACATAAAGGTCAACCTTTTTCTAGTGACCCTCTTCAAAAAGTTTCTACGAAGTTATATGTAGTTCTAAACTCACATATTACAACTAACTTACAACCGGAAAGCCAGCAAAAGAAGTGATAAGCTATCAGTTTGCATCAAAGCACATAAATGATAAATCATATGTATATTAGTTATACTTCAATAATATCTACTTGTAAGCAATTATGTTTTCAAGCAGTGTATGCTATATTGTTTTTACCTAAGCACTTAAAATGCCATACACCTTGTCAATGATTGAGGGGCACCCCCCACGGACTGTGATGATCTGCTGCCCATGCAGGCATGATTGCAACTACAGATTAATTTTTGTTTCTGTTTTTTAGGAATTTTTAATTTCTGTGGAGCAGCTGGCATGGTTTGATAATTTTAATGACTCCAATATGTTCTGGCTTGACCAATAAGCCTGTCTGGCAATTTTTCACTTTGAGATACCACAACTTTGATTGTTGGCTTGTTGAGGGTACCAATGCAACCCACTTTTTCGTATAAAATGCCCTGTATGTGTTGAAGAATCTAGGGCAAAGTGGTGTAGTGTGATTCTTCATTACTTCCTAACAATTTGTGGAGTCTTTACTTTTCTTGTCAGCCTAATCTTCTTCTCATTATTATTAATGCATATGTGTGTACTTCATCAAACTGCTACCAAAACATAAAAACAAGAACACAAAAGGTTGGCTCTCTACCAGGGCCAAAACCTCTCTTCGCTTGAGAGGAAAACCCTTTCTTGAATTTCTCTCATTGAAGCTTCTATTGATCAATGCCAAACCCTAGACCCCTGACAAGAATATCCTCCAAGCAGAAGTCAAGTCCTTTCAAGATCACTTCCTCTTGCAGCACTTCGTTTTCCTCCCTTCAGCACTTCTTCTGGAAACTGTTGCAGACTTAGGGCAGCATCAATGCAACCCTAATTCTCCATAGTGTGAGTGATTCTCCTCACAAAACTATGTTAGACTTGTCTTCCTTTCTTCGCTTGCATGCCTTTCTTCCATGCTTAAGAGATAGGCCTAGTTTGAACCCTAAACAGTGAGATATATGTGGCTGTGATAGTGCTGCTGTGATGACCGTAATTAGCCCTCCTTCACTCACACGTGTGACTGTAATAAGCTTCAGATCAGCCCTATTTACTTCGCTATCCTTCCTTGCTTTCTCGCTTGAGTGGGAGGCTCGTTAGGCCTATGATCTTAACCCAAACAGTGGAGTTTGAATTACTGTGATAGAGGGCTGCTATGACAGCAGAGAGACCCTCCCCTTCGCACATGTGACTGCAGCAGCCCTAAAACAGACCTCTTAACTTCGGTGGTATACCCTTCTTCCTTGCTGCCCTAGGAGACCCTTTTCCTTCACTCTTTCTTGCATTTCACCTTCGCAGATTTCAGAGAGTACTTGAATACGTTATGGAGGAGTGGACAGCCTCTATATATAGAGGTCTGTCCCTCCGTTTAGGCCGACATGTCAACTTGTTTGTAGGCCGACTTGAGGACTGCTCTTATGCTTCGGATTTCTTCTTTTTAGGATGTCATAGCTTGGAGGATGCTTGTGACTTTGCTTGGAGGAATTCTCTTGACCATAATACATATACATACAAGATATAACATGCCCTTAAGGTCTTCAACTTATTCTTTTGACTATTGACTCACCTATAGCACTTTAAATAGTGCTAGACCTATTTCAATCAGCAAGAAATTCATTGGCATATAGTATAAAAATAATATTTCTTTTCTTGAATAAGTACAAATATCAAAAGTACATTTATGAAGGCCGAACATAATTACATTTCCTTCAACAGTATGTACATACTCTGATCATCTTAATAGTTTAAAAGAAGTATTTTATTCAAAAAAAACACCATACCCAGGCAGATAGGACACTGCACTTCCTTACGAATATCAGACAGTTTGACCACAACATACCTGTGAAACAGCAAACATAATCAGTAAATAGATCTGATTATCCAGAAAAGGATGATAATTATTTTAACAGTTCCACCACTGTCTATTTTTCATGAATAACAGAAAAAAATAAATAAATAAAATCCAAGGTACTTCTCTGAAACTCTTTCCAGGTATCTATCTGATCCAAAATAATGACTATAATAGCAACCCTGGTTTTGTATGAGAGAGACCAATACTCTTAATGTACAGAAAAACACACATTATTAATTACTGAATTAGTCTTCTATAAACTCAGGCAGTTGAACTGAATAAAAGTAACTTATTATCAGCGAAATCTTTCAAAGATGTCTGAAAATTTGTCCTATTTTCCTCCCATTTTACAAATAGCACTTCTCTGGACGTTAAAATTTCAAACCCGAGATTATTAATGTCTTTATGATTTCAATCAAACAAGTAGATCGTTGAATTTAATTAATGCTGAAATTAAATTTCAAACCATAGCATCAATCACACAATAGCTAGAAATTAAATAACAGATGCATAAAATTAATTTCACATACATAGGTAATTACTCCTTCAAATCAGCTTTTCATTTCCTTGGAAAACTCACAAGGAAACCTCCACACACTGCCCACAAAAACAGCACTGCACAGTTACCAAAATCACCTTGAGCTTAAGCTTATACAAGCTGCTTGAGAGGCACACCAGCTGAAAAAACATAAACAGTTCTCTACTGTACTACACTTGTACGGACTGCAACACTACCATACAACTCTGCTATATTGGTTCCATGCGATTGTTCAGATCTGTACAGTTATGTCCATATGATTGTAGGGACTTCCATGCAGATGTACAGAATTATTCCATACAACTACATGGGACTGTGTGCTGCCCAAAAATGCCACTTTCCTGGCTGCCTGCACTCTCCCTCCCTTTCAATCATTCAACCTGCTCAACTGCGCAACTGTGTTGAAAGACTCGACCTTGACAGCCTTTATACCTTTAGTTGAGAATCTGTTTTTGAGATCACTCCTAGTCTAACTCATTCAATAGTTACACTTTTAAACTCAACTGCCAAATATAAGACTTTCGCTTTTGTATAAAAGTGAATTACAAAATAGAATTACTTTTCGAAAATCACTTTTTTCAAAAATATTTCAAACTACTTGTATGTTCACATTGAACCTGGGTAAAAGTTCCTATCTGAACTAAAATTCTCAAAACTCCCTCTTACAGAGGAAGGAATTCTGCACCAGTCCAAGTTATCTCTAAATGCCTCAAACATCCCTTTTGCCAAGGGCTTGGCTAGAATATCAACTCCTAGTTGCTCTGCAGGGATTAGTTGGAGCTTCACAGCTCTCTTTTGAAACCTGTCTCATATGAAGTGATATATGATCTCTATATGCTTGGCCCTGTCATGAAACATTGGATTCTCTGAGTGTTTGAGACAACTCTAATTATCACAATAAATTAATGAAGTTCCAACTCCTGATTAAACAACGCTATGAGTAATTTGCAGAACCAAAAGGCTTCACAACTAGCAATACAAGCTACCATGTATTTTGAAAATTGAAACTATTGAGCTAAGTTCCACGGAAGTCTACTTCCAAGTTCCTGTTGAACCATGATACCATCATTGATCCCAAGCTAAAGCAATACCCCAAGGTGCTCTTCCTGTCAATTGCATTGTCTACCCAATTTGAGTTTGAATAACCCTACAACTTCACTTCACCATCTCCAAGATATCTTAGACCATACTCTACAATGTCCCTCTAATACTTACGCACATGTTTTTCTACTACCCAATGCTCCTGCCTTGGCTCTATCGTGAACTGATTCAAAGTGTTCACTACAAAACATATATCTAGCCTAGTGTTGACCAAATAAATCAAGGAACCTATCAACTGCCTATACATCGTGGGATCCACTAACTCTAAACCTGAGGCTATCACCTTCTTCATATTAATGATCATGGGCATAAGCATAGGTTTGCAATCTTCCATTGAAACCTCTTCAGGATTTGAACTGCGTACTTACCTTACCAAAGAAAATCTTCCTTTATCTCTGCAAAACCCCCAACCCCGAGAAGTAATGCATCATGCCCATGTCCATCTCGAACTCAGCTGCCATGTCTACTTTGCACCCTACAATGAACTTCTATGCCCCTGTCAAGAACAAGTCATCTATATATAGCACCAAAATAAGAAGATCAATCTCAACAAATATATAATGTAAGTTAGAATTTTTGGTGAAACCCATACTTTGTAAATATCCATTGATCCTAGAATACCATGCTCTCAATGCCTACTTGAGTTCATACAAAGTTTTTCTTAAGCCTACACATATGGGACTCCTTCCTATTTGCCTCAAAGCCATAAGGCTACTCTATGTACACTTCTTCATCAATGATCCCATAAGGAAAGTTGCCTTCACATCCATCTAGTGTATCCTCCATCCCATAGATGAAACCAAGGACATAATTGTTCTAATGGAAGTGCACTTAGCGATTGGAGCAAATACCTCCTCGTAGTTCACTCCCTCTCTCTAGGAGAACCCTCTTGTCACAAACCTAATTTTGAATTTCTCAATGTTTCCATCTGCAACATACATGATCTTGTACAACCACCTAGAACTCACAACTATGTAATGTTAACTAGTAATTTTTTGATTTTCTACCATTTAGACATTTTTTCAAGCACTTTGCAAGTAATTAAATAAGAAGGCAATACCGAAACTAAACCAGCAATATTACCACATGCAATTGGTAAGAAAAACCCTTCTAACTCAGCCAATATGAATAAAATTCACTGCAACAAATTCAGCCAACTGTTTATTAAATCTGATCATGAAATTACATGTTGGGTAGCCCCTTCTAATTGCAAAATCAATTTACTAAGAACCTGGCTAATTGCACAATTTTTGCTACGTAGATGGCAGTTTTGAAATATCATATAAATGACCTTGCTGGACAAGCTTGAGGAATTGAGTCAACCCTCCTTGAAATAATTCCACGATCTAGTAATGAGATGGATCTTCAGCAATAAGCACCTGTGAAAGATCTGAGTGATCTTTCCTCGTGATCAGCTGGGGTGGATTTGTTTCACCACCAAAGCCAATCCAAATCGAATCTCCTGTACCCCCGATGTGAGAAACTAGAATGATCTCTCCAACTTACCGGCAAGGGTTGAATCTTTCACAACCGAAACATGAATGCCCTTAGGGTTTCATCCAAGGGTTTGAAGCCAACAGCTTTCCAAAGAACAATAAGATAATCAAGTTGTTGAAAATTGTAGCCATGGCTGACATTTCCATCAATGTAAATAAATGGAAGAAAAGAAAATGAAAATTGTAGTTTGAATTTATATTTTCCCTCCAAAATTCTACAAGTCAGCCTCAAATTGTTTTAGGCCGGTTGGGCCCCAAAGAGGCACCCATTCAACCCCCTCGTCAAGTCTATAAATAGGAGACACTTGTTCCTCATTTGGACACCAAATTTTTCTTGTATCTCTCTGATCCAGCAGATTTCAGGAGGGTCAAAATTTCAGAGAAGGGTTTTGGGATCTCTAGTTGTTGTTGGGTATTCGTTTGGCTATTCTATAGAAGTTGCTTCTGATGTATTGATGTACTATGAACTCTCTCTCTCTCTCTCTCTCATAAGGAAGAATTTTTTGGGTTTTCCCCTTGTGGGTCTTTCCTTGGCCTCGGACCTAATTTTTGTCTCGTCTTTTCATGGTCTAATAGTTGATTAACTGTGTAATGTTAAACGAAAACTAATAATGATCATTTGAAGTTGTAAATTGTTCAAGAAAATTAGTTCTAGCAATGCCCTAATAAAATCAACATGCTATCAGAGTTGGGGGGCATTGAAGAACAATTCGAAGAAGACAAGAGCATTTGAATTCTTTCTTGGACAATCGAATTCTTCCTTAGACATATTGTGCGGTATCTAACCTCTATTGCAAATACAAATTCTGTTATGTGGCTCAAACTATGGCAAGGCATCCAAAATATGGTTGTAACACATATGCAAGTTGTCTATGGCAAGAATTATCCATGAATAAAGTTTCTATGGCTTATGCGAGCTTCACCATATGTATAAATTTTTCGAAACAATGAGAGGTTTGTGGATGTGCAAAATTTTTGAAGTGAAGTCTAAATCAATTATTGTAAAAAGGGTGATGTCTAAGCCTATTATGGAACCTTGACATAGTTTGAACCTCTGTAAAATAATTTTGTGTTGTGCAAAAGGATTGAATCACTGAGATGAGGTTTGCTTTTGGAGCTCCTTGATAGGTTAGTATGTGCACTATAATCCAATTCAAAAGGATTGTGATTCAGATCTAAGTTTTCCTCTGAGGAAAGGTCTGAAATAGGCTTTTGATATAGGTCTGAAATTTTGTGACTCTTTGTTGAGGAGATTGATCCGAGTTTAGTTTCGTTGAGCATCTTGTTTGAGCAATCTTTGGGCTCTATTGTGATCCGATGAAGTGATCTAGACCAAGACCTAGATATGATGCAAGGAGTTGTTGAATAAGGTTGCTATGTGTTGACCACTGAAGTTGCACCTGAAATTTTTTTTGAAGACTCCATGACCGAGGGTCTATCAAAAGCTTCAATCTACCATCAGAGTTCATCATGTCATCAGATTTTTTCAACTCTACTTCTTCTCATCTTTTTATGTTGTACTCAAATTCCACAAGCCCTACGGGGACAATGTAAAAGTGATACTAATACGAGGAGTCTATTCATGTAACAAGCCTAGGTAACTTGGGACCTTGTCATCAAGTGAGTTTACTCTAGGAGGTTTTCTTTCACTTGGTTAATTATCATATCCTTATGAGGACTTAATAATTAATTGAGTTTTTTTCCTCCAAGCATAATCCCAAAGCCAGAGTGTGACTAGATGGTGACGCCTTGGGTGAGTCCTAGTGTCTAGGGTCATTGTATATTACCATACTAAATCACACACAAAAAATCGTGGAATTTGATTAGGTTTAGGGGTCATTTTTTAATTTTTAAAATTTTCCGCAAGGTGGAAATTGGAATAAATTTTGCATATGAAATGTAATAAGTGATGTCTAGAGAAGTTGTATGGGGTATGTGTGATCAAATTTACACCTCACCCTCAACTTTCTACTATGACACACTTTGAGGGGTTAAAAATGTGTTCTAGACCCTCAAACCCCACTTTTCCTAAGTTTAGTGGGAAATTTGGCAATAAATTTAAACAAAAATAAATTAAATGGAGCAAAATAAATAGTTCCATCTTTATCAACCCACACAAACAGCCTCCAAATAACTGCGGCCTAGTCAAGGTAAAGTGTTGCCTCCATATGTTGTTGTTCTGGGCATATGGCAACCTCTCAAGCCTACACGCAGCCCTGTTTTGGAGTGGCTAGACCTTTGGCCTACCACAGATCTCTGCAGCACCCTAACAGCCCTCCAAAACAGTCATACATTACGTCTTTCTACCCTCATAGACCTGCGTGCTCCCTTCTTCAAACTCAGCTTGGTTGTAGCATAGAAAAACCCTCCACATAGTCACCAAGAGGCTCCAACAGCCATAAGACACCCACGTTGTCCCTACCTTCTTTGCTGGTTAGGGCATCCTTTAGACAGCGAGTTAGGGAGCCTCTTTATTGTGGTTAGGGTATCTCTTTTCCAGCATCTAAGGGTTGTCTCAAACAGTGTATAGATTAGGGCATCTACGCTATGATAAGACTGCGTTTAGGGACAAGCTATTAGGCCTCCTTCACCTTGATAGACCTTCCTTTGAACTGCGACCAAACCTTCACAAGACCTGTGGCTAGGGCATCCTTCTTTTATTGCAAATAGGGTCTCCTTCTAGACCTGCATTTAGGGCTTCCTCCTCTTATACTTCTCTTCCACTAAAACCCAAAACAAGTGGAGAGAAATCAAGAGTGAAATGTGTGCACAAATGATTATCAAGTCACCGCCTTTTATACTAAGACGTTGAGCACACATGGGTGTTATTTGGTTGTTGGCCGACCTTGATGAATTGTCCCATAACACAAATAAATTCATATCTCCATGAATACTTATCGGAATCGGATGATCTTTAGATCAATCCTACACCTCTCGATGAGAGGGATCCAAGAAAAACATCAGCTGCCATAAATAAGATGACCCACATGGAGTGTGGCCCTAGTTGCCAATTTTAACACTCCCTCTCAACTAGAGAGAACCCCATCTGCTAGACTGTACTATCTCTGCCATCAGTGCCCAACACTGCTCTGCTGATCCATCTGCCAGACTGTACTATCTCTGCCATCAATGCCCAGCACTGCTCTACTGAACCATGAAGAACAAGAATTGATCGAGAATGTCTCATACCATTCTCTACTGACCCGAAGTCAATCCCATATGAAGAGAGTGTGTCATACCACTCTTACTGATCCCAGATCAGTTCAAAAAGAGAGTGAATTATGTCACTCTTACTAACCCGAAGTCAGTTCCATTGATCCCATATCAATATCAAAAGAGAGTGTCTCAAACCACTCATACTGACCCGAAGTCAGTTTCATTGATCCCAGATCAATATCAAAAGAGAGTGTCTCAAACCACTCATGTTGATCTGAGATCAGTTCCAAGAGAGAGTGAGCTATATTACTCTTACTAACCCGAAGTCAGTTCCAATTGATCCCAGATCAATGTCAGTCATCTTAATAGTCCATCGATACTACTATGGTCCCTATCCTCATTTCCCTACTCATTGACCAAATGAGAGGTACTTCCCATGAGTCCCAGACTGCATGGGTAGGATGCATCAGCAAGAGAACCACTCATCCTGCCCACAAGTCACCACGGGGTATCACAAGGGAAGGCTGAACCATTCACCCTATACACAGCACACCACTAGGGGAGGGTAAGTCACCCTGTGGTCGCTTGTTGCTCCAAGAAGTACCCCAAGCCCCCTGGAGCTCCCAGAGCTCAATGCATGCATCATACAGGACCCTCATAAGAGGGTCTCTCAACGACTCCAAGTCGTTCTGGAAAGTCACAAATTTGACCTTTCCCCGGTCTTCGACAGAATGTTTGCGACCTGCACATCAGTCCTAATGCGATGGAGCCTTCTTGCTCATCGATGTACCATATCCCAGATAAAGTGGTACCTAAGGTCTATATGCTTGGAGCGATCATAACAAACGGGATTCCACAATAGTCGAATCCCCCTCTGGTTGTCACAGAAGATCACGTTGGTATCCATCATGTGTCAAACAACTCACTGAAGAGCTTCCACAACCAGACAGCTTCACAGGAGGCCATACTCACTCCTATGTATCTGGCCTCATCAGTGCTCAAAGTAACCGAATTTTGCTTCCTACTCATCCAAGATATCAAAGCAAAACCCAAAGAGAACCAACACCTAGAAGTGCTCTTGTGATCCTCCACACTCCCTGCCCAGTCAACATCAGAATAATCATCCAGCTTCACTTTTTCGGCAGTGTATCTCAATCTATGAGAGATTGTGCCCTGAAGATATCTTAAAAGATTCATGGCACCAATCCAGTGAGACTCATCCATATATGATCTCAACATGCTAACTGCAAAACATATATCTGCACGGGAGTTCACCAAGAACATCAATGCTAGTATGAGTTTATGAAACTCAGAGGCATTTCCCAAATCAGGTCCAGCATCACTACCACATAACTTCTTAAAGTTAGGCTTCATCGAGGTAGTCACATGCTTGCAGTTCATCATTCCAAATCTGGAATCCAATTCCCTCTTACTTTTGCAAATGAGAGGGTTTGCACCTATGAGAAAGAAGTCGTCCTCGTTAGGTACCAATATGCGAGGTCTATCATCCACAACCTATGGTTTGGATCGGCTTCACTCCTAGTGAATCTCAGCTTCATCAAATAGCTATCAATCCTCTCATATCAAGCCCAAGATGTTTTGCTTCAAGCCATAGAGGGCTTTCTTCCACTTGCATACATGAGATTCCCAATCATGAATCTCAAACCCCTCAGGTTGTTCCAATCTTGTGGACCTGCTACATGAGGGGAATGGTCCCCTTGTAAGATTTTCCTTTGGTACATCTCGTACATGTACCTTCATGCTCTTCTTGAATTCAGGCATCCCTGTCACCATTTGACTCACATCGGATGGGGCCCCATAATAAGCAGACCTCCAGTGCTATAGATGAGATGTGTCAACTAACATGGTCCCCAATGGACCATCCTGCAACTTGATACAAATTGCCAATCCTGACCTCAAGGATAAAAGCATCTTTGAAAATTCTATTTTCAAACACGTACCTTTCCATCGATGAATGCCACCATGAAACTTTGACTTCCATTGCCGAAATGGACACCAGGTTCTTCTTGAGATCAGGTACATAAAGAACTTCTTGTAAATGAATTGTGTTACCCTTATTCAATTGGGGGGTAACATTCCCTACACCTTTCCAGGATAGGTGGCAATGACTCCAAGTATAATCCCCACGATTGTTTCCATCTCTACCAAATTAGAGAGAGCTTCCTTCTATCCGATGAAGTGCCCTGAAGCACTACTATCAATAAGCCAGATTCCCCAAAGAGTCTGGAGTTCCTTGTTTTCTTTGAAGAGTGAGCAACTTCCTTTATGACCTGCATTCCCTTTTCCTATGCCATTATACCTATCATTCCTCCAATCATTGAAAATGCCCCTAGAATGATTGTTATCATCATCAAGTGATGTGTCCCTTCTATTGAGACACTCCCTCACATAATGGCCAAACTTGTTGCAAGGAAGGCATCTGCCTTTCCTTCCACCCTTACATCAGGACTTCCCATTGAAGTATCTTTAGGTAGGCCATCAGAAGCTTTCGCTGCGTCATTCTGATAATATTCTCTGATTTGACTTCACCCTTGGTGAATTTGAAGAGGGATGAGAAATCCATTGAGCCTTTTGTCCTTTCCCAACTTTCTTCGATAATTGCTCTTTCACTCTTGCTTGGGCTTTGTCTTAACCTCAGCTCCGATACCATGTTAATTTTAGGTATATTCTATGCTTAGAGCAATTTATTTCAATTTTCATAATTAGCTCAATATCTTTTCCAGATTAGCAATCACATCAGCATAATAGTAAATTGTAGATAGAACATAAACATAAATCGCAGAAGACAAGCCAAGACAAGAGGACACAAGATG
>APFE030349867.1:0-14198 GCA_000404065.3 Pinus taeda | reverse complement strand
ACATGTGAGAGAGAGAGAGGCTCCTTTTATGCGTAGGAGAGAGAGAAGATGAGTAAATGAATTGTCCAAATGAGGAGCAGGCTCCTTGTATTTTTATGCAAACGTTGAGGATGAATAGACGTGATTGTTGGGCTTCTGAGCCTACATAAGTTTGCTGGCCGACCTTGACAATTTGTCCATAATCAAAATAAATTCATATCTCCATAAATACTTATCAGAATCGGATGACCTTTAGATCAATCCTACACCTCTGGATGAGAGGAATCTAGGAAAAATATCAAAAGCCATAAATAAGTTGATCAACATGGAGTTTGGCCCTAGTTGCCAATTTTAACAAGCTTGGATAAAGCTAGTAAGGACTCGGAATAGGCCTAAGAATAGCCTTCCTTTGCTTGATGATCTAAGGCCTTTCAGAGGCCCCTTTCCGAGCTTGTTATACCTCCTACCGAAGCCTAGAAGGAAGCTGAAAGGCCTCAAGACTCTCAAGAATCAAAGTCGAGGTGCTTCAAAATTCTGGAGTAACTAGCCAAGATTGATCAAAGGTAATACACTAGGGTCGAGACCCTTATATCCAGGGTTTTAGGGCCGGTCGTGGGCAGATCAAAGGTGGTTGTGGCCAAGATCAAGGTTGGATAAGGTTAAAATTGGCAACGAAGGCCAAACTCCACGTGGGTCATCTTATTTATGGCATCTGATATTTTTCTTGGATCTCTCTCATTGAGAGGTGTAGGATTGATCTAAAGATCATCCGATTCCGATAAGTATTCATGGAGTTATGAATTTATTTGTGTTATAAGACAATTTGTCAAGGTCGGCCAGCGACCAAATAAACCCCACATGTTCTCAACGTTTTAGTATAAAAGGAGATGACTTGATATTCAGTTCTACACACACTCCTATCTTGATTTCTCTCCACTTGTCTGGGGTTTTAGTGGAAGAGAAATCTAGGAGTGGTAGCCCTAGATGTTGGAGGAATGAGGCTGCCCTCGCAGCAATCAAGAAGAAGAAATACGTTGCCCTAATCTAAATCATGAAAAGAAGCCCTAACGATAACAAGAAGGAGCCCTAACCTATACGCTAGTCTCTACGCAAGTCTAGAAGGAGGCCTACAACCCTAGATGCAGATGGAAGGCAGCCCTAACGCTGACCTAAAAGGCTGCCCTAAACGCTGATCTAATCCAGCCCTAAATGCTGGACTAATTCAGCCCTAACCACAGTCAAACAAGAGAGGTCTTAGCCGCAGCATGAAGGGTCAAAGGGGCAGCATGTAGGCTACCCTAGACAGCGTGAAGAGCTGTGTGGACAGCAGAGTCTTAACCGCCATATAAAGGGCAAAGGGATAGCGTGGAAGCTGCCCTAGACAGCATGAAGGGATGTATGGACAGCAGCTTCTCAAGGGAGGTAAGCCGCACTCTTTTCAAGGACTATTGCCAAGTTTAGAGGTGGTTGTTAGGGTACTATTGATGTCCTAACCAGAGTTGCAGAACTACAACAGTGCACCAGCATTAAAGTATAAGTATGAGGATAATTTGATGATGACAGTGTTGTTAGAAGAATCAGTGTAAGCATGGCTAGACAGCATGGCAAGCATAGCAAGTTGTGATGGGACAGCAATTGTGACATGGCAGAAAAGGTACATGGTGCTGCAAACTCATTGGACAACACAATGATGGGACAGCAACAAGTTGGGACAGCAACATGTTAGGACAACAGCACGTTGGGACAGCAGCATGTT
This sequence comes from Pinus taeda, assembly GCA_000404065.3. Taxonomy (NCBI): domain Eukaryota; kingdom Viridiplantae; phylum Streptophyta; class Pinopsida; order Pinales; family Pinaceae; genus Pinus; species Pinus taeda. The sequence continues at coordinate 12,463 of APFE030349867.1, read as the reverse complement.
GGGACAGCACAATGATTAGGACAGCTATGACATTATGCAGCAGTGGCACAATAGGACAGCAGCAACAGCAAGTACATGATGGCTGTACATAGTGGTATGGTACATGGGACAATTGTATTTAGTGCAGCAAGTTCATGGTGCTGCAATAGTATGGTACATGGGACAGCAACATCAACAAGGTGCAGCAAGCATAGTGCTGCAAGCACATTGGGACAGCAGTATGGTACTTGGTGCAGCAAGTACACAAAGCAACAATGGTGCAGCAAGCACATGGGTGACAACATTGTGCACAAGGTACAGCAGTGCTAAACACTGGGACAGCAATGCAGCATAAGGTGCAATAGTATGATGTGTACAACATGGTCATAAGGTCCAACGTTGTGATGATGGGTGCAGTATGGTGCAGCACGGTGAGGTGCAGCATGATGACAAGATGCAGCACAATGATAAGTGAAGGAGTCACCTTGGAGAACCAATTGAAGCAACCTGTCTTCAACTGATCTCATGTATCATCTTCTTAAGAGATGGTCTATGCTCTTATCTAGATAAGTCAAATTGTTGACTTCCGTTGTAAATGTACTATCTCTCTGTCTCCCTCTCTGCTGAACTATTGAAGAACATATAAGAAGAATTGATCAAGGGTTTCCCCACATTGGGGTTTGTCCCTGGCTAACACCACATCTTGTGTCCTCTTGTCTTGGCTTGTCTTTTGCGATTATGTTTATGTTCTATTTCAGTTTACGTTACGTTGATGTGATTGCTAATACTGGAAAAAATATTGAGCTAACTGTGAAAATGAAAAAAATTGCTCTAAGCAATAGAACATACCTAAAATTAACATGGTATCAGAGTTGAGGTGAAGACAAAGCCCAAGCAAGAGTGAAAGAGCAATCACCGAAGACAGTTGGGAAAGGACAAAATGATCAATGGATTCATCATCCCTCTTGAAATTCACCAAAGGTGAAGTCGAAGCAGAGAATATTATCAAAATAGCGTAGCGGAAGTTTCTGATGGCCTACCTAAAGATCACTTTAATGGAAAGTCCAGATCTAAGGGTGGGAGGAAAGGCAGATGCCTTGGTTGTAATAAGTTCGTCCATTATGCGAAGGAGTGTCAGAGGTAGGGACACATCACTTGATGATGATAACAATCATTCCAGGGACATCTTCAATGATTAGAGGAATTACAGGTAATGCAGGTCATCAAGGAAACAACTGACTCTTCATAGAAAGCAAGTAGCCCTAGGTATGAAGAATCAAATATTATTTCTGATAAGATAAAGAAGCATTATCTTGTATTAGCCCTCTCCTTCAAATTTTGTGGGAATTTGGCTTATTGATTGTAGTGCTTCAAGGCACTTCATCAGATAGAAGGGTGATCTCTCTAATTTGGTAGAGATGGAAACAATCGTGGGATTATACTTGGAGCCGATGCCACCTATCCCGAAAAGGGTGTTGGGAATGTTACCCATCAATTGAATGAGGGTAACCCGATTCATTTACAAAGATCTCTTTTGCGTACCTGATCGCAAGAAGAACCTAGAAGTCAAAGGTTTCAGGGAGGCATTCATTGATGGAAAGGTACGTGTTGGAAAATAAAATTTTCAAAGATGCTTTTACTCATGGGTTCAGGGTTGGCAATTTATATCAAGTTGCAGGAAGTCCATTGGGGACCATGTCAGTTGACACATAGCACAGGAGGTCTGTGAGTCAGATGGTGACAAGGATGCTTGAATTCAAAAGAGCATGAAGGTACATGTCCAAGTTGTACTGAAAGAAAATCTTACAAGGGGACCATTCCCCTCAAGTAGTAGGTCCATAGGTTTGGAACAACCCAAGGGGTTTGAGGTTCATGCTCGAGAACCTCACATGTGCAGGTGAAAGAAAGCCCTCTATGGCTTGAAGCAAATCACCCCCGGCTTAGTATGAGAGGATTGATAGTTGTTTGATGAAGCTAAGATTCACTAGGAGTGAAGCCAATCCAAACCATTGCTCAAAGGTTGTGGATGATAGACCTCTCATACCAGCACCTTCTGAGGACGACCTATTTCTGATAGGTGCAGACCTTTCATTTGCAAAAGTAAGAGGGAGTTGGACTTCGGATGTGGAATGGTAAACTTCAAGCCCGTGACTACCTCGAGGATCTTAACTTTCAGAAGTTATATGGTAGTGATGCCGGACCAGATTTGAGAAATGCCTCTGAGTTTCTTCAACTCATTCCGTTGATATTCTTGGTGAATTTCCGTCCGGACATATGATTTGCAGTTAGTATGATGAGCTCATATATGTTTGAGCCTCACTGGATTGGTACCAAGAATCTTTTGAGATATCTTCGGGGCACAATCTCTCATAGATTGAGATACACTGCCGGAAATATGAAGCTCCATGATTATTCAAATACTAACTAGGCAGGCAATGTGGAGGATTGCAAGAACACTTCCGAGTGGTGGTTCCTTTTGGGTTCTATTCGATATCCTGGATGAGTAGGAAGCAGAAATCGGTTGCTATAAGCACCGTTGAGACCGAATACATAGCTATGAGTATGATCTCGTGTGTAGCTGCCTGGTTGTGGAAGCTCTTCAGCAAGTTGTTTGTACACATGATGAATACCACCGTGATCCTCTGTGACAACAAGGGGGGATTCGATTGTTGAGGAATCCTGTATTCTATGATTGCTCCAGCAGATAGACATCAGAGACTACCTTATCTGGGATATGGTACATCGATGAGCGAGGAGGCTCCATCGCATTGAGACTGATGTACAGGTCGCAGACATTTTGTCAAAGCCCCGAGAAAAGCTCAAAATTGTGACTTTCCTTAACAACTTGGAGTCATGTAGAGACCTTATAAGGGTCCTGCATGTTGCATGAATTGAGCTCTGGGAGCTCCAGGGGGCTTGGGATACTTACTAGAGAAACATGCGACCATAGGGCAACTCACCCTCCCCTAATGGTGCGCTGTGTACAGGGTAAATGGCTCAGCCTTCCCCTGTGATACCCCGAGGCAACTTAGGGACAGGATAAATGGTTCTCCTATTGAGGCATCCTACCCATGCAGTCTGAGACTCATGGAAAGTACCTCTCATCTGGCCAATGAGCAAGGAAATGGGGTTAGGGACCATAGTAGTACTATCGATGGACGCATCGTTGTATCTACAGTACTCACTATGCTAGGATGAATCAATGAAACTAATCTAGGATTAGTATGAGTGGTTTAAGACACTGTCTTGTGATATTGATCTAGGATCAATAAAACTGACTTCAGGTCAGTACATAATGGTACAAGACATTCTCAATCAATTCTTCTTCTTCATGGTTCAGCAGAGCAGTGCAGGGCACTGACGGCAGAGATAGTACAGTCTGGCAAATAGATCAACAGATGGAGTTCTCCCTAGTTGAGAAGGAGTGTTAAAATTGGCAACTAGGGCCAAACTCCATTTGGGTCATCTTATTTATGACAGCTGATATTTTTCTTGGATCCCTCTCATCGAGAGGTGTAGGACTGATCTAAAGATCATCCAATTCCGATAAGTATTCATGGAGTTATGAATTTATTTGTGTTATAAGACAATTCGTCAAGGTCAGCCAGCAACCAAATAAACCCCACGTGCTCAACGTTTTAGTATAAAAGGAGATGACTTGATAGTCATTTCTACACACACTCCTATCTTGATTTCTCTCCACTTGTCTTGGGTTTTAGTGGAAAAGAAATCTAGGAGTGGTAGCCCTAGACGTTGGAGGAATGAGGTTTCCTTAGCCGCAGTCAAGAAGAAGAAATATGTTGCCCTAATATAGAGGACGTAGTCATGAAGAGAAGCCCTAACGATATCAAGAAGGAGCCCTAACCTATACGTTGGTCTCTACGCAAGCCTAGAAGGAGGCCTACAACCCTAGATGCAGATGGAAGGCAGCCCTAACGCAAACCTAAAAGGCTACCCTAAACGCTGATCTAATCCAGCCCTAAACGCTGGTCTAATTCAGCCTTAACCGCTTTCAAACAAGAGAGTCTTAGCCGCAATATGAAGGGTCAAAGGGATAGCATGTAGGCTACCAAAGACAGCGTGAAGGGTTGTGTGGACAGCAGAGTCTTAGCCGTCGTATAAAGGGTCAAAGGGACAACGTGGAGGCTGCCCTAGACAGCGTGAAGGGATGTATGGACAGCAGCTTCTCAAGGGAGGTAAGTTGCACTCTTTTCAAGGAATGTTACCGAGTTTAGAGGTGGTTGTTAGGGTACTATTGTGCCCTAACCAGAGTTGCAGAACTACAATAGTGCACCAGCATTCAAGTATACGTAGGAGGATAATTTGATGATGAGAGTGTTGTTAGAAGAATCAGTGTAAGCATCGCAAGCACAGCAAGTTGTGATGGGACAGCAGTTGTGACATGGCAGCAAAGGTACATGGTGCTGCAAACTCATTGGACAGCACAATGATGGGACGACAGCAAGTTGGGACAGCAGCATGTTGGGACAGCAACATGTTAGGACTGCAGCATGTTGGGACAGCAGCATGTTGGGACAGCAGCAACATCAAGTACATGGTGGTTGTACATAGTGGTATGGTACATGGGACAATTGTATTTAGTGCAGCAAGTTCATGGTGCTACAATACTATGGTACATGGGACAGCAACATCAACAAGATGCAGCAAGCATAGTGCAGCATGCACATGGGTGACAACATGATGTACAAGGTACAGCAATGCTAAACACTGGGACAGCAGTGCAGCATAAGGTGCAACAGTATGATGTGTATAGCATGGTCATAAGGTCCAGCATTGTGATGATGGGTGCAACATGGTGCAGCACGTGAGGTGCACCATGATGACAAAATGCAACACAATGATAGGTGAAGGTGTCACCTTGGAGAATCAATTAAAGCAGCATGTCTTCAATTGATCTCATGTATCATCTTCTTAAGAGATGATCTATGCTCTTATCTAGAGTAGTCAAAGTGTTGAATTCTGTTGTAAATGTACTATCTCTCTCTCTCTCTCTCTATGTTGAACTATTGAAGAACATATAAGAAGAATTGATCAAGGGTTTCCCCACATTGGGTTTTGTCCCTGGCTAGCACCACATGTTGTGTCCTCTTGTCTTGGCTTGTCTTCTGCAATTTATGTTTATGTTCTATCTGCAGTTTATTTTAATGCTGATGTGATTACTAATCTGGAAAAGATAATTGAGCTAACTGTGAAAATTGAAATAAATTGCTCTAAGCATAGAATATACCTAAAATTAACACAGCGAAAGATAGCAAATATACAACAAAATTCAACACTTTGACTTATCCAAATAAGAGCATAGATCATCTCTAAGAAGATGATACATGAGGTAGCTGAACTCAATTGAAGACATGCTGCTTCAACTGATTCTCCAAGGTGACTCCATCACCATGCTACACCTATCATTGTGTTGCACCTCATCATCATGTTGCACCATGTTGCATCCATCATCACTATGCTGCATCTCATCATGCTTCACCAATCATGACTGTACCCATCACTGTACTGTTGCACTATGTTGAGCTCTTCATTGCACTATGTTGCACCCAAATGCATGTTGCAATACCTCATCATCCTGCTGTTGTATGCATTCTCACTGCTGTTATATGCCCATCATTACCATGTTCTCCCATTGCTGCTCCAATGTCCAGCAACACTGATCTACACCATGTTGCACCATCATATGTTGCATTGTACATCATGCTATGCATTGATGCTCCTACGTGCACTATGTTGCATTGTACAACATGTACTCATTGTTGCTCCTATGTGCACTATACATCCTACTGTGCTGCTCCAAGTCTGTATAAGATGAGGGCTGACTGCATCAAATCTTTGACCCAACAGACTACACAATCATTGTTGCAATATTGCTGTACTATTGTTCCTGGTTAGGTCATGTGCATGCTGCAACAATCCTTATCAACCCACACAAACAGCCTCCAAATAACTGCGACCTAGTCAAGGTAAAGTGTTGCCTCCATATGCTGTTGTTTTGGGCATATGTCAACCTCTCAAGCCTACATGCAACCCTGTTTTGGAATGGCTAGGCCTTCGGCCTACCACAAATCTCTGCGGCACCCTAACAGCCCTCCAAAACAATCATACATTACCTCTTTCTACCCTCACAAACCTGCGTGCTCCCTTCTTCGAACTCGACTTGGCTGTAGCATAGAACAACCCTCCACGCAGTCACCAAGAGGCTCCAACAGCCCTAAGACACCCACGTTGTCCCTACCTTCTTTATTGGTTAGGGCATCCTTTAGGCAGTGAGTTAGGGAGCCTCTTTACTGTGGTTAGGGTATTTCTTTTCCAGCATCTAAGGGTTGTCCCAAATAGCATATAGATTTGGGCATCTAGGGTATGATAACACTGTGTTTAGGGATAGCGATTAGGCCTCCTTCACCTTGCTAGATCTCCCTTTGAACTGCAGCGAACCCTTCACAAGACCTACGGCTAGGGCATCCTTCTTTTACTGCAAATAGGGTCTCCTTCTAGACTTGCGTTTAGGGCTTCCTCCTCTTAGAGTTCTCTTCCACTAAAACCCAAAACAAGTGGAGAGAAATCAAGAGTGAAGTTTATGCACAAATGACTATCAAGTCACCTCCTTTTATACTAAAACGTTGAGCAGACATGGGGGTTATTTGGTTGCTGGCCGACCTTGACAAATTGTCCCATAACACATATAAATTCATATCTCCATGAATACTTATCGGAATCAGATGATCTTTAGATCAATCCTACACCTCTCACTGAGAGGGATCCAAGAAAAATATTAGCTGCCATAAATAAGATGACCCACATGGAGTTTGGCCCCAGTTGCCAATTTTAACATAATTTAACGCCAAGCGTAAGCTTGGTTGATAGACATTATAAGGAAAATACTTTCTTGGAAAATTCTTCCAACTGGTACAAAGTAAGGTAAAGAGTGTGTGACCTTGCAGTTATGGAGGTGGCTTGTCCCCTTGTAGGAATGAAGGCACATGATGGCTCATAAGACTGAGGGGAATGGTATCGTTAACGACATCATCGTGTCCTCAACCCCTCTTTCTTACAGTCACCCCAATTTTTACCCTTTGGCAAGAGTTCAAAAGGAAGATCTCCCACTTAGATTAGGCATCTAGCTTAAAATTTACCAAGATAATTGCATCTAACCTTAGTTAAGTGCATTTCATATTAACACACTTTACTTTTCAAGCTATTTTAATTGCAAATTATTTATATACTTGTCATGATGAAAATGTTTTGAATTGATTATCTCACTTGGGCCAGTACCATATCGTTCATTTTGCAAAGTGAAGTCTTAGCTTGTTTCATGTTGCAAGTTATTTTATTTGCCTCCTTACATGCTCTAGCATTGTGAATGATTATATTTTCAAAAGCATTTCTTTGGAAGCAATTTTAAATCTTGCTAGAATCTTTTTCATTGACAAGGTTACTTATGTATCACTATGAAACATTTCATTTTAGAGCAAGTGTTATTTATTTTAAAGCAATATTGAAGGTCTTATATGCTCATCTTTGATTTATGTGTTGATGGTTATTGAAGTACATTTTATTTCATATTGCTCCTCATATTTGCTCATAATCTCAAGTAATCCAAATTACCTTGACATCTCCTAGAAACCTCACATCACTTTTTAACTTAGCTTTTCATTTAAGGACCACCCCCCTAGCTTACCTACGAGAGAGCTTTAACGGAGAGAGTTGGGAATAGGTAACCGTGCCATCTCTTAATGTTGCCACCAAATCACACCTTGTGGCGTTAAGGAATTTTTCTCACTAACTTAGGTGTGTGTGACTGGCGATAACAACACTATGTAAACCTAAATCTAGGCCGAAGACCTAGAAAGGAATGTGAGGGTTTGTTGCTTTGTCCGTGTGACATATGCCATGATCTAAAAGCTTGATCTGGTCTGAATTGGGTTGACCGAGACTTAGAGGAAAGCAAAGGTTATCTTGAGCATGGATTAGTTGCCATTACGGGCTGAGATCTAATCCTATCTTTGAAGACTGGAAAACCTAACAGTATACCTAAGACTTGAAGACTAGGGCGACAACTAGTATGGAGACCTTCTTGCATTGAAAACTATCCAAGCAACTTAGACCACCTTCCTCTTGTATAATTCTAGAATGACGGGGTGGTTACGTTGGAAGGCATTTGATAGTGATCTTGATCCGAAGGACCCTGTGGTGACAAGCATAATTCAAGCATCTGCATTGTAATCCAAACCTCCTTTGTGGCATTCGAAGTCAAAAGTGTGATTTCTAGTAAGAACCTGGATCCAAGCTATGATGACTTATATCCAAAGTTATATGGAAGGATTAGCCACTCTTTGTATAGAAGACAAGTCCAAGTTTGAAACTTTTTTTTGCGCCTTATTTATCTCTGAGAAATCCGAGATTATTTAGAATCTGAGGTATGTCATCTAAATTAAGATCGTATGAAGTATGTAGCTTGTGGAATAAAAGGAGATCGAAATAGAGTTTCTAAAGCATCGTTCCTGCGACCTTAGTTTATCCTATACAACCTACCTGAGGCTCTTACTCTGTAAAATCTCAAGCACAATTGTCGTGACTCATCTCTGCAATAAGTGTGAGTTTGAAGGAGTCTGCAAACTATGGAAAGGAGTGTTCTCTAAGAAATATCTTGGAGCTCAAGCCCATCCAAAGTTTGCAAATTGATCTGAATTCCATTTCACTGCAACATTATGCGAATTGTTAAAATTTCTGTTTTCCCACCCCGGTTTTCAGTTTCTCCTTATTTCTCCCATGTAGTTAAATGCCCTTTCCCATAACCATACATTCAACAAGTTGGAAAAAATAAATTTTGCTGAAAACACAAATTCTGGAAAATTTACAGAATGCTGAAAATTGCAGAAATAAAAATCAGCAGTAATAAACAGCCATTAAAACACATTAAAACACTGATATTTTGGGTCAACGTGACCCTGGAAAAACCCCCTACAACTCTTGGGGAAAACCAGTTTGAGAGCTCTTCTTTATTTCTGAAAAATGTCTTTTTACAACAAGAAAATTTCAGCAAAAAATTACAGCAAAATAATTTTTTCAGCAAGCAAACTTATCCGTTTTCGCCCAACGGACCACCTGGAAACTTCTCAGTTTTCAGCAAAAAATCAGCTTTTTCTGCTTGTTCTTGTTGCTGTTCTGCTTGTCTTTCTGCTGTTCTGATTTTGCTGAAGAGCTGCCTGGTATGTGTGCCAAACTGCTGCCTATTTCTCCTTCTTGTCCAGAAATCTCCTTTGCTCTCTTGCTCTCCTTCTCCCAATCTGCTCATGAAAGAATGAATGATCTTTTCCTCCTTTTCCTCCTTTAATATAACTCCAAGTGACTTTTGGGTGATCCAAGTGACTTTTGGGTGATCTCTAAATCCAATGGCTGAAATAGATTTAGATCAATGGCTGAGATTAAATGCACATTTAAATCTCACTTTCTATTTTTTAATTCACCCCACTTTAATAAAGACCCACTTAGTCATTTATTTCCAAAGTCACTTTTTCTTTCTAATTTTACATTAACTTTATTAAAGTCACTTTAAAATTAGACTTTAGTAACTTTATCACTTAAAGTCACTTTTAAATTAGATTTTAACTTTATAAAAAATTATAAAGTCACTTTAGGAGAAAAATTAAAATCTTTTTGGACACTTTTCCCTAGGCCAAAGATCAAAGCCTAAGGGAACCACCTGTCCTCCGGTACCAAATTTCAACACTCCCTCTTACCGAGGAAGGTGTTCCTCACCACACCCATCTTGTCTCTGAAGTAAACATGCTTGCCCCGTGGTAAGGCTTTGGTAAGAATGTCTGCTACCTGCTCATCAGTGGAAATATACTCAAGCTCCACAGCTCCCTTCTGAACATAGTCTCTGATGAAATGATATCTGATCCCGATATGCTTTGACCTGTCATGAAATACTGGATTCTCCGTGAGTTTAATGCAACTCTGATTATCACAGTAAATCACTGAAGGTCTCAACGGCTGAACAAATAAGCCAAACAACATCTTGCGAAGCCAGATGGCCTCACAACTAGCTAGACTGGCTGCCATATACTCTGCTTCTGCTGAACTCAGTGCTACTGACTGCTGCTTCCCGCTAAACCATGACACTACTGTTGAACCCAACCCAAAACAGCACCCTGAAGTGCTCTTCCTATCAGAAGCACAACCTGCCCAATCAGAATCAGTGTATCCTACCAATCCCACTCCATCTCCCTACCTGTAGTCTAGACCATAATCCACTGTCCCCTGCAAGTACCGCAAAATGTGTTTTGCAGCCACCCAGTGAACCTTCCTAGGCTCACACATAAACTGACTCATCGTGTTGACTGCAAAACAGATATCTAGTCTAGTGTTGACCAAATACATCAAGGAACCAATCAGCTGCCTGTACAATGTGGGATCCACCAACTCGGAATCCGAAGCATGAAGCTTCTTCCAGTTGGTGATCATCGGTGTCGACATGGGTCTACAATCCTCCATGTGGAATCTGCTAAGGATGTCCACAATATACTTCTCCTGCCCTAGGAAGAAATGCCCCTCCTCCTGCCACACCTCCAACCCAAAAAGTAATGCATCAAGCCAATGTCCTTCATCTCAAACTCCGTCGCAAGATCTCTCTTGCAGTGCTCTATGAGTCTCTCTGCACCTGTAATGACCAAGTCATTCACATACAGCACCAGAATGAGAGGCTCCTCACCTATCACAATAAAGTAAAGGTTCGGATCTGCCTCACTCTTTGTGAAACCCATCCCCTGCAAATAAGTATTTATCCTGGAGTACCAAGCTCTGGGAGCTTGCTTCAGGCCATAAAGGGCCTTCTTCAGTCTGCATACATGGGACTCCTTCCCATGCACCTCAAAGCCCTGTGGCTGCTCAACGTACACCTCCTCCTGTATGAAGCCATTGAGAAATGCGGTCTTCACATCTATCTGGTGGATCTTCCAACCCATCTCTGCTGCTATCGATATAATGGAGCGAATCGAAGTATATCGAGCCACGGGAGCGAAGGTCTCCTCATAATCAACTCCCTCTACCTGGGAGAAACCTCTAGCCACAAACCTCGCTTTGAATTTCTCAATGCTGCCATCTGCAGCATGCTTTACCTTGTAAAGCCATCTGGAAGTAACCACGGACTTGCCCTCAGGCCTCGGCACCACCTCCCCAATATCATTCTTCATGATAGAAGAATACTCCTCCTGCATGGCCTCTCTCCAGACCTGCTGGCTAGCTGCCTCCTCATAGCTAGAAGGATCAGAGTCAAGGATGCTGGTAACCATCGCCATATAGCTACAAAATCTCTCAGGTGGTCTACTCTCTTTGACCGGCCTCTTCGGGTTAGCAACAGATGTGGCATCTCTCAAGTTGTCCTGAAGCCACTTGGGCTTCCTCTTCCCTGAGCATGCTTCTCCCATAGGAGAATGAAACTCCTCCTCCTCATCACCATCAGTAGCCTGAACTCCTGACTGTATGTCTGTTGTCCTCCTGCCTGCACTTGAACCTGTAGAAGCTGAGGTACCGTGTGAACTGTCCATCAGTGGACTCCCTAGTGAACTGCTCTGTGACCTGCTCGGAGCAACACCCCTCTGGCTTGGTGAGCCACTGCTCACTGATGGACCTGACATCCTCATAGATGTACCTCCAGATCCTCCTGATCCTCCTGATCCCTGCCCACTGGATCCCTGTGACTGACTCAACTGCTGTTGAGGGTCTGGCTGATCCAGATACTCCAACTCCCATGATCTCCTAAAGCCCTGTCCTCCTCAAACTTCACATCCCGTTTGACAACAACTCTCATCTGTGCAGGAATGTAAATCCGAAAGGCCTTTGAGGTCTCACTGTAGCCCTCAAAGATACCCTTCTCTGCGGTGGGCTCTAGTTTGGTCCTCTTCTCCTTGGGTATATAGGAGTATGTAATGCATCCAAAGATATGAAGATGACCAATATCAGGCTTCTTCCCAGAGAAAGCCTCTTCCGGAGTCATGTGCCCCAAGGCACGATGCGGACTCCTGTTCTGCAAGTAAACAGCTGTGTTGCAGGCCTCTGCCCACAAAAACAATGGCAACCTCTGATCATGTAACATGGCTTTGGCAGCCCCTATGATGGATCTGTTCTTCCTCTCCGCAACCCCGTTCTGCTGGGGGTTGTAAGGAACAGTGAACTCCCTCCTAATGCCTGCCTCCGCACAATAGTCAACAAACTCTCCAAGGTGTACTCTCCTCCATTGTCCGACCTCAGGGACTTGATCTTCCGACCTGTCTGTGTCTCCACAAGAGCTCTAAACTCCTGAAACCGCTTGAAGACCTCACTCTTGGTCTTCAAGAAATAAATCCAGGTTCTCCTGGAGTGATCATCAATGAATAAAACATAGTACTCATATCCACTCAAGGAAACATGAGACATCCGACCGCTGACATCAGAATGAATCAAATCAAGTATCCCAGTC
>APFE030349861.1:129481-147364 GCA_000404065.3 Pinus taeda | reverse complement strand
TGTCCAAGCCTTTGATGCCACAACATGGTCTTCTCTCCAGAGACCACTAGATTTTCTGCTCCATTTTCAGGAACCATAGAACTATTGCACCCGTCAACAACAATGCTACTTTGCAGCTTGTACAGAGTTCCAATCCGAACTCCCCGCATCAATACCAGTGCTCCTCGAACCATCTTGCAGGTATCCTTCTCGAATACTGTCTTTACACCTGCATCATCCAACTTGCTTACAGAAATCAGATTTCTGGCCAATGCAGGAATATGCAGAACACCCGGAAGGGTTCTAACCCTTCCACCTTGCAACTTCAACTTTACTTTTCCACGACCAATGATTCTAGCCTCCCTATCATCTCCTAAGAAGACATCACCACCATCGTATTTCTCATAATCGCAGAACCACTCTCTATGGGGAGTGAAGTGAAAGGATGCACCTGAGTCAATCAACCATGCTTCATGATCTACATGTGTACTTGAAGAAGCCAAGTACACATCCCCACTTCATCTGAGGTGGTTTTCGCCTCTGCAGAAGGAGCATCATCAGATCCCTTTCCTTTATCAGGAGCTTTAGATTTACACTCCCTTCTGAAGTGCCCTTCCTTTCCGCATTTCCAGCACACCACCTTTATAGGTTTTCCTGGAGATTTAGATCTCCCTCTAGATTTAGATCTCCCACTCGATGACTTATTTTTGTTTCTGTTCTGGGACCGTCCTCGTACAGACAAGGCATCACCATTCTGGTTGTCCATATTTTTCCGTCTCATCTCCTCCGTCAGCAAGGCTGAGACTATTTCATCAAACTGCAAAGCAGTTGCATTGCTACCTATTGCAATAACCAGACTATCCCACGCGTCTGGTAGAGAACACAACAAACTGATGCACTTATCTTCATCTAAAATTTTAATATCAACAGATGATAACTGACTTACCACAGTATTAAACGCATTCAGATGCTCTGTCACCGAGTCTCCATCTTTCATCCTCAGGTTATACAGCTTTTTCGCAGGAATAGTTTATTCACCAGAGACTTAGATTGGTACAAAGTCCCTAACTTGTCCCACAGAGCCTTCGCCGTAGCTTCCCCTGATACATTCAGCAATACTGAATCTAAGACACACAATTGTACTATGCTCTTTTCCTTCTAATCCAACTTCTTCCATTCTTTATCGGACACTCCCATTGGTTTAGTACCTAGATCTACCGTGATCCACTGATCTTTATCCACCAACAGATCCTCCATCTTGAGTTCCACAACTCAAAACTCTGACCATTAAATTTCTTGATCTCTATCTTTCCACTGCTTGCCATCTTCTTTCACCACTAGAATCGATCTCGCAGATCTCCACTGAACAGGGTCTACCATAGGCTCGAGCGAAACCCCTCAGCAACAAAGGTATCCCCTTGAAGCCAAAACTGCTCTGATACCAAATGTAGGTTTTAACCCTGTATAGAAATTACCTACATACAAATTCTAAAACACATAAAATAAACAATGCGAGAACATAACACATAAAACACATATACATAGAGATTTTCCCCTGGATCCCAAAAATGAGACTACCAACTTGATTTTTCATTATATTCCTTTCAATGTTACAATACATATTTATACATGCCGAAGCATCCAATACCATGGACCAAAAACCATCGCGTACAAAACCATGGACCGAAAATCATAGGTAGGTTTGCCCAACCTAATATAGGGTGCAAAATTTTTTTTCTCGGGGCGCTGCCCCAAACCCCTTAGAGGGGGGCTACCCACCCCTCTCAAACCCCCCAGACAGGGGGGGATGTGACCCCCCCGCTGCGCAATCAGCACAATGAAGGGGGGGCTCCGCCCCCCATCTAAGCCCCCGGTTCAGTATGTAGGTTAGTCATGGAAAGAATATAACACAACCCAGCGATTTTGTTTGATGAATGCCCAAAAAACTTTCAAGAGGCAGATGGAATATATCTTACAAAACTTGACAAACACTTTTTTGGTTGTATATATGAATGATATCCTCATCTTCAGTAATATTTGTTAAGATCATTTGCAACATATGCAATAGGTCCTTCACACTCTATATGAGCATAAGATATGCGTTAACTTGGAAAATCCATCCTTTTTCATGGACAAGGTATATTATCTAGGATACATCATTGATAATCAAGGTGTGCATGTGGATCCAACCAAGGTCTAGAGAATTCTAGATTAACCGACCCTGACAACTCTAACAAAGCTTCACAATTTGTTAGGCCGTGCTAAATTATACCAAAGATTTGTGTTGGTTCTCTCTTATATCACTTGGCCCTTAATTATAGTGTGATTAAGGGAAAAGAAAAAGAAAAGTTATATTATTCCGAGTTACATTATAAGGCATTCGATGCATTGAAAAGCTGCATTTTCTCTGCACTAGTACTCACCCTGTCATACTTGCAACAACCATTTGAGATTGAAACAAATTCCTTTGACTATACTATTTGTGCTTTCTTCATTCAATAAGAACATATGATTTCTTATCACAGTGAAAAACCCTCTAATATTGTATGGAGACACCCAACCTATAATAAGGATATTTGTTCCATCGTGTAGGTCTACCAGCAATGCAAACCTTATATTATGAAAAAGTAGTTGATCATCCACATGGATCATGAGCCTCTTTGATTTATGTAGAAAAAAGGCAAGTTATAGTGGGATTTCTATTAGAAATGGTCAAAATACCTGTAACAATTCCATTTGAACACCAAATACAAGAAGGGAAGCACCAATCACATTTAAATGTTTCAATCCACCCCTGGCTGTGGTACTAACCATAATTTTCACCTCTTTTGGGAAACAGACCTATGGATGGGCATAATTACACAATAATGATTCATATTTCACTACCACATACCATATGTTAATGGTACGAAAGCAATTTCTAGACTTCCACCTCTAGGATACACTATTGTGCTATGTGGGACACATTTTTGTTCCTTCATGCGAGTGTGCCAAGCTAATATGGGAGGAACATTATAGTTTGTTAGGAAGGCACTTTGGATTTCATAAGAAAATGGTAGTACTATAAAAGTGTTTTTATTGGCCAAAACTCCAACAAGATGTTGGAAACTATACCATGTCTTGCATCGCCTATGTCATTGACAAAGAAACTATAGTAAGAAATGTGTATACACCTTTATACCTACTACTAAATGGTCTTGGGAATCCATCTCGATGGATTATATTCCTGGCCTTACTTATACCAAGCATAGTAGTGACAATATATTTTTGGTCATTGATATATTTTCAAATATGGTCCTTCTGCCTACATGTAAGATGAGTATATAAGTAGAAGCCACTACGAAACTCTTCTTAGAATGAGTGTGGGTATATTTATGGATCTTGCATACCATCATATTAGATCGAGATAGCAATTTTCTAAGTGAATTTTGGTTTAGCTTATCATCATTATTGGACACTATGCTCACCAAATCAAATACCTCCCATCCCAAGACATATGGCCAAATAAAGGTCATCAACATCATGATCATGCACATTTTTCACATGTACAAATCCAAGAATCCATCCACATGGGATGAGAGTCTCTCATATGTTCAACACAACTACAATAAAGCTCTCCATAGATTAATTAACCACAACCCATTCCAGGTGGACCTAGGATTTCATCCATTAGGTCCCATTAATGTCACACTACCACTTGTAACTTCACATGAAGAATATACACATGTTTGATCGAAAGATGGCAAAGCTACCATGTTAATTTAATGAATTTAGAACAAGCAGCAACAGGTCCATTATATCTTGAAAAAGTCCAATACTAAGTACAAATAATGGCATGATTGACACCTAGTGCCACACAATTTTTAAGTGGGAGACAGGGTTTGGTTACATTTACAGAAGGACTTCCTTGCAAGGAGCCATCAGAAGATTTATCCATTTTTTTATGGACATTACACCATCACCAAGGATGTGGGCACTAGTGATTTTGAGCTAATTAACCCCCCTTCCTTGGCGTACACCTAGTTTCCAATGTGGATTTCCTTTGGCAAAAATTTCCACCACTGTTGGATGCATCAAAAATAAAAAAGAAGCTCACACTAATAGAGCTCAACACAATTGCCTTGAATACACCACAATTCATTATCTTGTGGAAACATTGTTGGGCTTGGAGTCTAATTAACTTCCTAATTGATCAGACGTCTCTTGTTTTAGTAGTGTTGAATCCTTGTTCTTGACAAGGGGGAAATGCCACTCATTTAATCACCATAAAGGGGGTCTGTGGGGGACAATGGTGACTTTTATGAGCCCTCCCCTAGTGGGGATTCGGGGAAGCACCCCCGAAGCTAAAAATAGATGAAAATTTTCCTTGTAAAATATTGTATATTCATAGTTAGCTGGCTCGTTCATTAGGCGGATGATCTAACAGTAGAATTTATGTTAATTTAAGGTTTTTTTTACCTATAAGGAAACCCTCAATCTATATGAGGGAATTGTATTGTGTTTGTGTATTATTATTCTGAGAAAGAAAGTGATAGGAGATTGTGTGAGAGTGAAGTGGAAATTACAACAGATATGATGTAGGTTGTATCTCTTCATTTTGCTAGATAATTTAAAAGGAAGGACTGGTTGTTTCTCCATGGATGTAGCCCAAATTGGGTGAACGATGTATATCCGTGTCTCTCTTGTTTTATGTGTTTTTGTATTTGTGTTGTTGCAATATTTTCTAGATTTCATTGCTCCATAAATAAATTTCTAACACACACATATTAAGAGAACCCACTGATAGAGGATGCAACTTCATTGGGTTGTCAAAGTAGGTTGGAGCTTCTGCACCAAGGTATGTAAGTCACCAGGGTCCAAGTTCAATAGAAGTTTCCCCATCTCATGGAGGAAATCATTGTAATGTATAGCATTTCTTCCTAAGAGAGGAGGACTGATCTAGGTGGTTCTTGGTGGCTACCCACATATTCCACCAGCTCACAACATAATTTCTTATTTTGGAATATGTTTTCTTTTGTTATTTTTTGGTATTGAACCTCCATAGCCATTTGGAGGCCCTAAAGAATTTTTTAATGGATAAGGGCCAACAATAGTCATATATTTCAATCAATAGACAGAAAATTTACTTCTCGAATAGGCCTTTCCAACTGGCCATTGTGTGCACCAAATGAATACTTTATGCCAAAGTTGTGACCTAGGGAAGTTGACATTCCAACTTGCCCCATCGAGTCCCAAAATTCTTTGGTGCTACATCTCCTAGGGTTAGGTTTTCTTATTTTTAGGATTTCACATTATTTATTTATGATTAAAAAACGTCTTCAAGCCTCATTGTAAGATAATTTAGCAATGTGTGTAGTCATCACATCTCCTCTCAGAGACAAGCTACCATCAATCAGGCTATATTTTTGTCATATTGCATTATATAATTTCAAAATTTTCCATTTATCAATCGAATTTAAGTTTCATCTTACCTGTGTGTTTTTCTTGTATATAATATATAATATATATATATTGGATTGCAGACTACTGTGGTGTGATTTTTGAAAGGAGCTCGGATTTTCCACAGTGCTCATGTTTTTTGGTCGACGTTTCGAGTCTGAAACTAGACTCATCTTCAGGATAAATTATATATATCTATATAATTTATTTCCCTTAATAAATTTAGATCATGGAACTTGTTCCTATTTCATTGTTAAAATTTTATTGTTCCTTCCTATTTTTACACATTTATTTTAGTTTTATGGATTATATCTTAATTTATATTGAATAGAGTGCTCTAGTTCATATGATGTATAATTAGTTTCTTAGTTAACTCCCTCAATATTTTCTACTTATATATTTATGGTAATTATATCAAAGTTAAGACTCAATATGGTTGCATGAGGGCTCTCACACACTAATGATGACTGAGAAATGACAGTGAGGCTATTAGGAATGTGTGATTGAATAAATTTGTGCATGTTCATAGGAATTACCACATGTTCGTTAGAATTAAGGCTCAACAAGTCTTGAACTTCCAATTAGGACCTATGTTCTTAGTGTGACGTATTTTTATGCACCTATGACCTATTTGTTTTAGCCTTTTTTTTACCATACAACATGTTTTCAGTTGTTATTGAGTAAACTATTTCATCCATGGTCCACATTGAGAAGAAAGTCAACATATTAGATGTTCTTTTGGTTCCAAGTAAGCATTCCAGTGGAATTTATTTGATTTGTTTATTTATTTTGAAAAATTATTTCAAAATTGAAAAAGAAAAAACTAAATGGTCTCCTAAACAAAAGAACCATATTGGATTGGAAGATATTTGGTTATCAGGGGGAATAGTGAGAACCAAAATGCACCATCACTAAATGACATGTTAGAACAACCAATGGTTAATCTAGAACAAGAAAATACCATTGTTGAAATTAATGCATCCTTTCCTACTTTGAGGGCACACATGTAGGATCTCAAAAACATTAGAGAGCCCTCATGATTGTCTCCTGCAAGTTCATTAAATTCAATCATATCATCAATTTGTACTTCCCAAGGCATATTGACTAATTATTTTTATTGTAGCGCTAGGGTGTATGAATATTATAAAGCTAACCTAAGTAAAGATCAAATTAGATCTCAACATTACCAAAAAATACTTGTTCTCATTGTTAATTGTTCCAAGAAACAACAAATGTATAGTCAATAAGAAATGAATTTTGATGGACTAGTGCATCTAACAATAATTCTAAGACCATGGAATGGATAAATGGTTCATTTTTTTATAAACTTTGCTAAAATATTAAGGAAGTACCTATATATTTCTTGAGGAAATTATGGGAAGAGTTTAAGCTAGGACTCCATATCAACTACTTTGACATGGGATAATTCTGGGGGATGTCATAAGTTTGCACAAGATAGAGAAAATTGTAAGTGCAACCCAAAAATAGGCCCTAGTCCACTTAGATGAAATCCTAACCCCCTTCCCAACATCCTCCAGTAGTTCCTTAGTGGAGGTAAGTTGGAAACCAAAAATTGGGGAAATGTGACAATAGTGAGGGACAAATGGTGGGGTAAATAGTGGATGGTAACGAATGTTAATGTTGGTGACATGGTGGACTAATGGGAAATGACCCAACCTACATACACATTTATAATAATTTAATTATTAAAACAAAATAAGAGAATAAGATAAGTATTTAAGAAAAATTGATGTCCTCACATGGTACCTATGAAGGGAATGATATTTATATCTTAGGTGGGCATGGCTGCTCACCTAATTCCATCACAATCTATAGAAACATTAAATAAACACTGTAATTATACCCAACTAAAAGAATCTATAATATGGAATAAAAACATATGAAAAAAATGGCAAGGAAGGATTGTTTTAATTTACCATACGTAAATATGTAGTACACCAAATGAACAAGCAACTTTTACTACAACATTATCAATAAGAACTGGTATTGGTCCATATTCTAGGTGAGGGGATTGTGATCAAGGCAGAAAGACTACAAAAATTGTATAAAGAAGACACAAAATAAACTTATATATATATATATATATATATATATACACACACACACATTTCATGCCACATGTTCTATGAATTGAATTATTTGTTTGTTGAAGTGCTAGATTACTAATTTGAATTTGCATGTATGTTTTGATGGTTAAATATCACCTATGGTGAAGTGAGAACTCTATCATGTTGCATTGTTGATGGTTTATGGATTGGATTTTAAAATACATGTTAGACATGTTCATTAGGCATATTCCATGTGATACATGTAGTTGATGATCCTGCAAAACTAGCAAGGTCATAATAATGTTGCATTCTCACTAAGCTCCTTTACTAGTATGTGACTATCAAGTAAAATAGAAAATATAACGTTGTGGAAATTCACCTCCTCTTATTGCCATGACAAAAAATTATTGTTTTGTTTAACTTAAGAAACTCTGTTTTAATGGAATATGAATTAAATTTTCCTAACATTCATCATCTAGATCAAATATTCCATTGTTATTGAAATATTATTGTGAATCATTGCCACTTATTTCTACAAACAAGGATATGGATTTAAAAGGAATCGTAAAAATACAGTGTATAAAAGAAAATACTTAATTTAATTTCCTATGAAAAGAAACTCGTATTCTCATTTATAAATAAAAGAAAATACGTTCTATGTATACACATATTTCATGTGCATTCTACATGGATCTAACTCGATCCAAAGTGGAAGTACTATAAAAAAAAAAAATAGATGAGTATACATAAAAATATACTATCAGTGAAGTTCATCAAAAAATAAAAACAAGAAAACAAATTCTTGTTTTTTTATCATCATAGTGACATGTAAAGTCTGTACAAAATTATAGTAAATAGAAATCATACAAAATGGTTGCAATGCAATAATATAGCTATAATAATATGCATAACTTAAAATAGGTGTCCATAAATATAGAGTTGATCGAAGAACTAGAACTGCTCAGTGCCATGGTACTCTATCACCAACCATAATCCCCTATCCATGAGTAGAACTTCCTTAGAAATTTAGTCCCTATTCCTATTCCCCTCGTTGTAAACATGGTAATGTGTAAAAGATGTGAAACATAAATTTGTACACTAAATGTCTCCCGCAATATCAAAAAATAATAGATTCCTACAAAATCAGGTCTTATTAAGCCACTTAAAAACACCCAAAGAGTTCATAAAGCATTGAAGACATGAAACTCCTCTTTTAATGACAAAGAAAATAAGAGCACAACAAGCATGAACCTCTGCACAATTATTTATCGCCCCTTCCCAGTGTTGATTTTTGTGTAGCTTGGGAGGTACTGCCAGCCATAGTGTTCAGGGTTTGGAGGGAAAAACGCCACAAGTAGGCTTGTGGGCTCAAAACCAAAACATGGGGTTTTGCACCCACTGGTATTTGGGCAAAAACCATGAAGAATTTGAGCATGAGAAAATTTTAGGTGATAGATCTTGGTGTGTCGATTCCAACACTTAGAAAATCACCCAAATTAGAACTCTAGAACTTGAGATATGAATTTTTTAAGTTATGATTTTGTTTTTCACATGTGTGCCTAGGTCAACTTGGAGCTATTAAGCCAAGTGACAATTTTTCAAGCCCCATTGTGACGTTTTGGAGGAGCCCTTATATGTGCATAAATACAAGTTGTTGTGGAGGCAATTACTCATCCATTTTGGAGCAACACAATATAACCTAAGGAGCTTGTTGGAGGAGATTCTCTATGATTTGGCTACCAAAATAAGAGGTAAAGAACAGTGAGGGAAAAGTCTGTTTCATGGTCACCATGTGGAGGAAGAGTTACTTTTTGGAGGGCCGAGGCAGAGGAGGTTTGTTATGGGCTATTGTGAAGGGTTTTGGTGGCTAGAATTGCCCCTATTTTGGCAACATATGCTACAGGATGGTATGCAAGAATTTCGTGCCCTAAAAAAAGGTTTGTTAGGTGTGTATTAGGGCTAGTTCTAGCCCTATATGACAAGGCATGAAAATAACAAGGATAAGCCACCATGACGCAACTATAGGAGGATAGTAAAGGTGCTTGAGTGGGCTGACAAGTGGATATTGGAAGCCCTAACGAGACTCCCTCGTCACAATAATTCACTTTAAGTTGTAACAATAGTCAAAAGGTATGTTTTGAATGAGCTTTGTCTTGTGTTGGGTCATATTTTGTGATTTGATTTGGATCATTTCATAGTAGCCTGTGGGTGCCACATGTTTGGGTTAACATGGAGTGTTGAATACCCCAACTAGGAGCAGATCTCATGGTGGATGGATGTCTTAGGTGAGGACATGTTTATTGAATCCTACATTTTTACAATAGCTCCTCTATTGCAGAGCAAAGGGAAGAAGTATGTTGGCAGCCAATAGAAGGGTCTTATAGGTGTGGGGATGCCCTAACTAGGAGTAGATGCTACACCGTGGACTTGGTCACTCATGGACTGTTGGAGGGAAGTGTGCGAGTGGACCAAATGTGGACGTAATTGGGAACTTATGGTCTACTAGAGGACAATGTGATAGTGTCCAAGTTGGAGCCTGGTGAGAAACACCTTGATGGACAAGGTAGTTGCGAGAGAGGTAGTTATTGAGCTTAAGGGCTTGATCAAATAGGGGAAGTTGTGGAGCTGGAAACTTGTGTGTGGAGAATAAATTCTACAATAGATGATGGGAAATCCTCCTAGCCCGTGTTCATTATGCGAGATCGACATCTTGCATGGATAACTGGCAACCCTTCGTGGCCTATGTTGGTCTTCATTGGAGCAGCGCAAGAATACCATAGTGGGCTAAATTTCTTGAGTAGCTAAGGAGTAGTAGTGGGTAGATCAATAGTTGTTCACAACTAGAGCTATGAACAACTCGACAAGCTTGATATGTTCTACCCTTGATGGACTGAGGCACAACCAATGAGAAGATTGATAACCAAGGTTTAGTGGCCAGATGGACTTGAAGCATTGATAAAGGCAGGAGTTCTAGATCAGGAGCCGAAGGACTGGGCAAGGACAAGGTATGACCAAGAGGATTTGAGAGAGCATGTGATAGCTAGATGGTCATAGTATCTTGTCGAGGGTAGATTGGTTGTCGATGGACTGACACTAAGCCCCAATTTTTATTCTTTTACTAGTGGATGTATGAGGGCCATTATCCTTGGTGCGGGAGCCCTATACTATTGTATTATATGTTGTTAAATATAATGAAGTTGGGTTAAAAATTGTAAAAAATTATCCATATTTTGTGCATGTGTGATTTATTATTGTTTATATTCCACTGTGTAAAGTAATTCTGTTGAGATTCTTGGTTTGGTAGCATAAGAGATTTTAATATTCTATCCTAGACCCAAGATTGAGGAGGTCAACAATCAATCCCATCTTAAAATGAAAAGAATGGTTTTTATTTAGATGTAGAACAAAACTCCCACGACATATGGGCAAATCCACTTGGGATACGCCACCAAAATAACCCTAAGGAATTGTAATATTTGAAACTTCAATGACAATAGGCCTTGCCATGAGAGGAGATCCATGACTGTGTATAATGTGAGAGAATCTCCAAACCCTCATCTGTAGTTTTTTCTAGGTATGATGGTGAGTCCGAGAAGATTTCTTTGTTGCACACGATCCATATACACTAGCACAAGATCATAGAGAGTTCCCGAAAGGAATATGTAGCCTTATCCCCCACCCAATTTTACCAGGTATTTGAGAATGTTATCACATCCCATTAATAATTCAGTTACAACATGGATATGAATGCATTCCATACCCACACTTCAAACAAAAAATGAATAAAGATATGATCAATTGATTCCCCATTGTCCATAGATAAAGAACACCATCAAGACCCAATTTTATACTAGC
Source organism: Pinus taeda (assembly GCA_000404065.3). Classification (NCBI taxonomy): domain Eukaryota; kingdom Viridiplantae; phylum Streptophyta; class Pinopsida; order Pinales; family Pinaceae; genus Pinus; species Pinus taeda. The sequence goes on along the minus strand of APFE030349861.1, from coordinate 136,022 downwards.
ACTACATATTATCCCACGTAGGAAAATTTCTAGTCATCATAGCCCTAACTAATAATATTGATTTAGTCAGGCATCATGACTTCCGCAAAACACCCTACCACCAAACCAATTCTTATTCCAACATGATCGAATTGAGATGTAAATATCCAATCTTCGAAGTACATATGTCATGTGGAGCATAGGCCCACACCAACTCATCCACCTGATCATAAATTTGTGTGTGCACATACCATAAAGAAATAAGAAATTGAGCCCATTTTGCTCTAAAAATATTTACCAAGTGTAAATCCCCAACATGAAACCATCTTTGGTGCCACAAAGTTGTTTGATTAGGAGCATCAATGTGAACCAATCTCATAATGCCTTGATCACACAAAAACTCAATAAGAGGTGGAGAAAGTATGTGGCCATTAAGAGATCCAAACCACAGATCATAACCAATGCAGAGACTATGACCATTACCAACCCACCATGATAAACTAGAAGCCACTAGATCAAATGAATGGGCAAATACACCCCATACCACAAAGATATTATGTTGCAACTTATTTGGAATCCACGCCCAATCTTTTAATGACAGAGAAGCGAGGTATTTATGTAAAATCACTTGTGTCCAAGGACTCTAAGTGGATAGAAGTTAGCATATTCTTTTAGAAACCACTTATTTTGAGAAAAAATTATTTTTAAGTCCCTAACCCTTAAGTATTTTAGATACTACCAACTTTCTCTAGCGCACTGTTATAGACATTTTTGGGCACTTCAATGTCAATCATAAATGTCCATACACTGAGGGCTTCTAATTCCCTAAAAGTGTTGCTTCACTGCCTAAAGGAACAAGGTCAGCTGATTACATCATCTCCCAGAAGTTCTCCATTGAAAACTGCTCATAAAAGGTCAAAATTGGACCATACTGAAAGCCCAGTGCAGAGGGTGCGATGCATATCACCTTCCCAGTGTACAAGGTGTGATGCATACTAAATTGCTTCTCTGTAGGGTGTGATGGTTGGGAATGGACAAATGGCAGAGACGAAATGTGAGGTGGAAGATCATGGAACCTTCTAGAAGCTTCCCCTCTGACACTTGCCTCTCTGTTTTCGACCAGGGATGAGTAAGAGATCATCATTCCCCAAGTGGAAGAAGGAACTATCAGAGAGAGGACACTAATCAATATCCTAGAAGATGACTCACCTCCCTATAATCATCTATATATGGATCCCTCATTACAAAGATCCAGAGGCTGGAATTTTGTATCTTATAGAGAAGTGCTGTTAGTTTTCTGGTGTAATTTCATAGTGTTGGGTGATCTAAGCTTTACTTGAGGTGAAGAAGGGCCTTCTTGCTGGAGGATGATGCTGGGTCAGAACATATGTTTGTAATATTCTTGCTACTTTTCATCTTAATAAAGTTATTCAAGTTTTCCTCCATATTCTTGTATGTTTCATTATATATGCATTTGTATGGTTAAAACACATATGGTCCTGTGTTATTTATGAATATAGATATTTGTTCTTCGATAGTAGTATGTTGTTGTGATTCCACAAGTGCTCTTTGAAGCTAGGTAGACAAAGCAGAAGCGGCAAGGCTCTATCAGGAAGGAGAGGAAATCAAGCACAAGACTAAGGTTGGTCCCCTTTGCTCCACTCCTATCTATTTTCATAAAGGAAAGAGAAACTAGACTTTACTTGTTTGTTTCTAAGATAGCCACCAATCTTAGTGGGAATAGCAGCATCCGAGTGGACACTATTGCCAGTAACACGCACCCAAGGAAATACAAATTCATGCTTTGAACCTTACCAAACAAATTTGAAACACAACCACCAAATTCTAGGATACCGCTAGGAATCCATCCTAAAGACATCCAATATATCAGTATTGCTTCTAGAGATAATTTAACCAACAATAGTCTTATTCATGCCCAAGATCACCATGAAAAGCTCCAAACAGTGAGCCTTTTTTCCAGCTTGGCCAATAACTAGTGCCAATTAGGTTTTAGATAAGAAGTTGGCTTTAAGTGGAAACACAAATACTTGAAGCCATAATCTAGCTCCAAAATTTTATCAATAGAGGGAAAATAGAGTGAATATTATCTATCTCTTGCATCACTAAATTATGAATAAAAATGGAATATTTTTGGTCACTAATCACCATATCCATTGCAATGCCAAATAGACATAGAATCTTAGATAGTTTATTTATATCACAACCTGATCCATTGCAAAAAATAAGTATATCATCAAGAAATATTAAGTGTGTGATGAAGAACATCTAAGTAACCACCACACCCTAAAAATTCCTTCTATAAACCACATATTTGATCGAAATACTGGGTCCCTCAACCATAAGAATAAATAAAATAGCAAACAATGGACAACCCTGATGAAGATCACGCTACGCTTGGAAGAAATGTGACGAAAATACATTGATTAGAACAAAAAAGGAAACAAATGTCAATCATCCCATGATCAAATTGATGAATTATATATCAAATGCCACGTGAGTGAGGAGAAGGTAGACAAAGGACTAGTTGACCCAATCATAGGACTTGGATACATCAATCTTGAAAATAAATCCCTTCAACTTTAACTTCTTTATACTATGTAAAACTTCATGGTTGACCCCAATGGCCCCATGGATTTGGTGACCAACCAAAAACCCAAAATGTTCTAGGGATATAACCTTAGAGAGAATAGGTTTAATCCTTTGAGTAATGACATTTAAGATTAATTTGTAAATGCACTTACAAAAGGATATAGGGAAAACATATTCAAGGCGGGTAGGGTTGTCAACCTTTCAAATGAGGGTAATGAAATTCGAGTTAAAGTTAGGGAGGATTTGACCATCATGACACAACTCATTCATCACCCAGAGAAGATCTACCCAATAAACTCATAGAATGGAGAGAAAAATTCCACATCCCACCCATTCGGGCCTGGGCTCTTATATTTTTGAAAGATAGTTAGGGAAAATTAAGCTCCACATCTATAACAATGTCAAGCAACTCTTGGCTCTCATATTCACCCAAAAAACATAGAAAGAATTGAACCACCCTAATAATGTCACCAATATTTCCTCCCTGGGGATATTAAGAAATACCCCTGAAGTGATTTATCCCCATATCAACAAGTCCACCAAAATTTGACATCAAACACCATTCCTCATCCTTCATCCCCCATATGGTGTTTCCAAATTTCATACCTTTCGCATAGGCATGGAAAAATTTTGCATTCTCATTTTTGTTGTCCAACCAAATGGCTTTAATTTTGATATTCCAAGACTCTTCCTTATTTGCTAAGATATTCGTCCTCCTAGCCACAAGTCTTTGATAAAATTCACGTGACTTTTGATTGAAAATATTGGCCCCCAACTCAATTAATTCCTCAATATGTTTTTCAACCTCCAATAAATCCTCCTCCTCCCTCCCATGTATAGAAACTTCCCAATATTTTACCATAGAATTTATATGTTTAATATTACAAGAAAATTTCCCTATAGTAAAAATATCTTTCCTTCCATCATAAGGTCTCCAATTATGTTTTAACAACATATAAAAAGCTTGATGTTTTAAACAATGTGCATTAATTTAAAAGCACTAGAATGTTTTGTATTATTCCCTTGAACTCCGAACACATAAGGCAATGATTGGAAAGGCCTCCAATCGTAATCCATTGTCTAATAAGAGGAAAGGAATGAAGAGTATATTTGGACACCAAAAAGCAATCAAGCCTCTTTGTACTTGATCCCCCCCCCACACCCTTTAATTATTCCATGTGGGTTTTAAACACATAGGGGGAACATAACTCAAGTGACAAACAATATGTTTATGAGTGAAGAAATCAGTCAAGGTGTCCATGATCGCCCAAAAACCACATGAATATGTGCCTCCAAAAGAGAAATTTATATCATCATGCAGCCCATATAAATTAATAAAAGTGAAAACTTGATCTAACTCTAAAGAGTAACCCACTACTCCCAAACTAGTTTGGACACCTTAATAATTTTGTGGCCTAATCTTAGCAAAGTCCCAATCCAGGGAAAGATCCCCAAAACAGCCATGAACATCACTCACAATAAATCAATTGAAGTTAATAAGGACTCCAAGGAATTTATATCATAGTCCTCATCCCTAAGGGTTTCTTGAGGGAAAATCACATCAGGATTTTCCAGAGAGAAAGTCGCTTAAGAGACATTCTTTTAGGTACACTGACTAACCCACAAAAGTTAAAATATAGGGTCTTCATAAGTGAACTCCTCAAAGGAAATTCACTTCTCTAAGTTACCCATCGTTAGAATTTTGAGAACCTGACACAAATTTCACATAAGCCTTTGCCTTGGCCAAATATATATTAAATTTGGTCCCCCTCCCTTTGCCAAAGGATTTTGACAATGAAATGACACCCTAACCACTAGGAGGATCCCCAGATCCTGAAATCAGAAAATGAGAAGATACATTATGAAGAATGTCTCCCTCATTTGACTCCCTGGAATAACTCGAGAAAATAGAGGCTCATGGAGAAGTCTAGTTTGAACACCAAAGTGGCATAGAGTAGAGGACATTTTGTAAAGGGGGTGTAAAAATACTTTTAGACTTTAACCTAGTAAACAACTACAAGCATACAAGAAAACCCATACTCAAAGATTTAAAACAAGAACCAATATGTAAATTTTGAAGGGAAAGAGGGACTGAATTACCAGGATCCCAAGACACTGCATGTGGTACTGTCATCCATGTCATACACCTCGATGAAGAAGGAACTAGAAAAGGGACCAATTGTGACACCACCATTGAGCTAGCAATTGCATATACATTGGTCATGGTGTAAGGTTCCCATTCACTAGACATAGAGGGATCCCAACAAGAAAGCGTTGAAACTTCTCGATCATTCCTCTACTTCTTTGATGTATTTCCTTCATTTGAAAAACCCTTGAAAGAAATATTACAATTTTTTATGAAGTTTCTAAAATTATGACACCTCATGCACCAAAATGGTAGGCATTCATAATCAAGATATTGAAGTCGTACATCACCCTTTCCAATATTCATAGTGACATGCAACTATTTTCACAAATCCAAACAAACAAAAGGCATAGCAACAAACTTATCCTGAATCCCTAGGAATGAATAATAATCATCTAGGAAACACCCTAAATTGTTCCCCAAGTTTTTAAAGCTATGCAAATTCCACATGTTAGATGGAAGACCTCGAAAATGCACCCACGTTGGGATTTCATCCATTCGATCCTTTTGGGTGTTGAAGAGAGGTGTCCTAAATTTGAAGATAATCAACATGGATTTAATGGATGGCACATCCTCTTATACTCTAAACACATCCTCCTTTGTCTTAAAATACAAATCAATCCAATCAAAGCCCAAAAGAAAAATATCAAGAGCTATAGAAACTACGGGTATGATACACTTGTCCCACCATTCCAAGATGATGTTCAAATCAAATTTTTTTCCCATGGGCATGCCCCATAAGAGATTTCTCTCCCAAATATATGGCATCAACCATTTCTACCTCATCCCCCACACAAGCACTATATGGTATTGAATTGTGATCCCCTTTTAGGGCCCGAAATTTCATTCGCATTTTGGTAGGAAGACTTGGAATACCTTCCTCCTGAATTTTATCATTAGAAACCCCGTGCACAAAGTCTTCTGGCCCCGAAGAAAAAATAGGTTCCATAATAGGCTCTTCCTAGTTGATAGAAGTTTGAGGCACCGTACACCTGATAAGATGATCCATAAGATGATTAGATTCCCCCGATGGTAAACACTTAACAAGACCAAATTTATTCGGTGGCAGTGGAAATGTGAAGGTGGAGGAGCCACCACTTGAGCTAGTAAATTTGAAACCCCTACCATGAAATCCCCTAACGAAAGGTCTGGTGAGGTAAAAAATCCCTTCATTTAAAAAGCGAGGAAGGGAAAAAACCCATATAAAAGCTTGTATGGTAGACTCTATCGATGAAGGGAAGAAACCAATACTAGTGGACAAAGGTGTGAGAAATGGACAAGCGGTAGTTGGATACCCCCGTAACCATGCAACTATGGTTCCGTGACAACCCATCAACTAGGTTCAAATCCACATCCAAAAACCTACAGTCTATGAGAGGAAACCCTCGTTTGTAGCTATTTCTCTATTTGAGATAAAAATGAAGCCCCTAATGGGGCTCACTGTTTCATAGTCCACTTCATCCAAATAATCCGTGAGGACCACCCCCTCCTACAAAGTTAAGAAGACCAACAAATTCAGACCTAGGAGCCCCACATATACCCAACACTTATTAAAAACGCTAGGTATAAAGATTTGACAAGGAAATAAAGCAGTCAGACACTTGATGCAACTAATTAAAATAAACATAAACTATATAAAAACCAAGAAATGAATCCCTATAAAAAATGGACCATCAATAAAGGGGTATGCCACCCACTAGAACAATGTAGATGGCTAAAAGTCCCTAAAACCCTAACAAAAAAAATTGTTCAAATCTCCCATAAAAAGATATACTTAATTACAATAAAAATTATTATCTAAAAAAT
>APFE030349861.1:92227-121363 GCA_000404065.3 Pinus taeda | reverse complement strand
AATTTAAATATATATTTACAAAAATAATTGTTCATAATATAACAATAATTCATAAGATATTTTCATTTGCATTTCATGATTAAATGTTTCCCTGGTTGAAATTAACTTTCTCTATGAATATTTCATCTTAGAAAAAAAAAAATTGTATCCAACATATTATGAAATCACTACATCCAACACTGAGCTACACAAGTCAATTGTGTGCCTTGTAAAGGGTTGGAAGTTTTCAAAAACTGAATTATTTACAAGTTGGAATATCATAAAGTGGTAGATTCATATATTTCCAATTCGTCTTCATGAAGTACAATGACATTTTCTCTTTTTAATGGAATTATTCTTTATAAACAAAACCTAATGAATATATAAATTGATTATTTCCATTGATTGACGATCGTGTTACATCTATATTAATATTTCTCCAATATTTCATAATGTTTAGTTAAACGTGTTTTCTATACTTATATGGACTAAGAAATTGGAAAGGTGACATTTCACATGGGAACTAAGAAAAAATTAATATACATGAATGCCTATTCATTTATTAACTTTGTCGATCATATTAATAATAATAATTTAAAAAACTATAACTTAAATAAAAATAATCTTGTTCAATGCTTTTCACACTAGTCACTCATTTAAGCACTTAATCTTCCATGTACTCAAAAATGTTTTTAGACTCTAACCAAATTTCTCCACCTTAAGAATAATTTTTTTTTATATATAATACCATACTCTCTTATTTTCCATTTATTTTAATTTAATTTCTCACGATATTAATGAATACATAGGTTACCATCTCATTGATGTCTTTTTTGGAGTTATATATATACATTATAACTTTCCAATTCATTAATTTATATTTTCTCCATGTACAAGCTAGAACGAGGCTTCAAACTTATGAGAATCCATTAAAAAAACCATAATATCTTTATAAAACTCTATTGGCTTCTTGAGTACCATACCAAATCACCTAAGTTATTAATGCTTCAAATATTGTTCCTCAACCCAAATTTATAGCTCGGCATATCATTATGTATTTGTTAAGACACACTTGCATAATCCTTACTAAATAAACCCACAACTTTAGATATACTTTAATAATTCAACTATCAACCAATGGAATTGTATGGGAGGCTTTCCCCCACCTATAACTCACTATCAGGAGTCCAACACAATTGATGGTTTAACTATCCAAGAATAAATTATAGTTTTATTTTGAGTCGCAAAATAATTCCAAGAGCCATCCAAGAATAGTTTATGAATTTGGTTTGTGAGTATAAAAACAAAACCAGGTAGCACAAATGATATTTGTAATATTTAGTTGCTTTGTTTTCCCAAGGCTTATGTAATAATGCTACCCACAATCTCTCAAACCAAGGTTTTGCAAAATCCACTCCCTCATGCAAAATTTGCATTGGTCTAAAATAAAAAAAATATTAGATCTCAAGATCCATATATAAATCATTTTTTGTCCAATGAGGTCCTAGGAGGGGGATTTTTTGGTTGCAACTTGGTTTCAGGAGTTCAAAAAATCAGTGGTTCACCCATCCAAGTCTTAGTTAGTTACTTATGGAAAATTATAACTTACTTCTAGGAGTCATGCATAGACATATTTCAAAAAATTTCTACCATTAAAAAAACCAAATTTAGGGACATAAATTACTTCCATAAGCTCTATAATGTGTGTTCAAACAAGTCCCATGTGAGCACACTAACTAGAATCTTTTAAACATCGTTTTGCAAAATCCACCCCTTCATGCAAAATGCACATTGGTGCATACATAACAAAACCATAGCTCTGAAGACCCTCAAAACAATAAATTTTGACATATGGATTACCTTGAAAAGAGTTCCCCTGGATGTAGCTCAATGTTAGGAGCATAAAAAAATTGGAAAATCACCCATCTTAGTCCTAGTTTGAATTTATGTCCAGTTGCATTTCACTCCTTGATGTCATTTAGGGACATATGGAGAGTTTGGCTTGGGAGTATAGAAACTCAACTGAGAAGCAAAAATGAGTTTTGTAAACTCCAACAAGTGTGCTTTTCCAAGGCCCTTATGACCAAACTACCCATAATCTCTCAATGTAGGGTTTTGAAAAATCCATTATCAAAAAATTGCATTAGTTTTTAGTGAACATAACCATATCTTTGAAGATCCTGGATTCGGCTGAGAGATAGTTGAGGGGCATCGGTGGGATTCATGCCACTGTTATGACATGAATGATAAGGAATGGTGAGTGTTGGCTTGGCTTCCATCACACATATCACCCCAAGTGAAAGTTGGCAAGGTTGGTTAATAATCCCAAATGGTGACACTTAGAAAGGTTCAGAGGAATGATTTTTGGACTCACTGCAGGTGGCTTAGTATCACCTCTGCATAGAAGAGGAGTTCCTTCAACTCAGAAAATTCCTTCGGTTGGGATTTAGAGAAAAAGAACTTTACTTTCACTCCTCCCTTGGTGACTTGACTCAAATTCCAATTGATATGAGAAAATTGCAACATGAACATATGATAGAAATTCGCAAGTCCCAGAAAGTTCAAAGATCTGTTAGAGTGGTTAAGGCTGGCCAGTCCCAAACAACTTGTATCTTGGCTAGGTTCACATGCACAACCCATTGATAAACATTGTACCCCAAATATTGAACTTGCGTCATACCAAAAGTGCATTTCTCTAAATTGGCAAACAATTTGTGTTGTCGCAGGGATTGGAGGACTTGTTGAATATAATGTAGGTGCTCTTCCTAACTCTAGCTAAATATTAGGATATCATCCAAATACACTACCACAAACGAGTTAGAGAAGGACAATAATATGTCATCCATCAACCTCGTGAAAGTTGCAAGGGCATTCGTTAACCCGAAAAGCATGACCAACCATTTGAAAAGGTCCTCCTTGGATTTAAAGGCATTCTTCCAGACATCAAAGGGATCGATTGGTACCTGCTGCTAACCAGACTTCAATTCAATATTGTTGAAATATTTGGCCCCCTTTAGCTGGTCCAGAGGGTCATTAATCCACGGGATTGGATACCTATTATGGATAGTGATCTTATTCAGTGCCCAATAGTCAATATATAGTCTCTAGGTTTTGTCCTTCTTCTATACCAACACAATCGGGCTCCCACTGGGTGATGAACTCATCCTGATGTTCCTGTTCTACAATAGCTTTTGAGTTTTCCTCTTTATTTCATTGCTCTCCAGAATAAAGCATCAGTAGATCACTCCATTGGGTAGTGGCACTCCTAGTTTCAAATTAGTGGAGTGCTTAACCTGACAGTGTAGGGGTACCCATATAGGTGAGTTGAATATGTACTTTTACTCCTGCATGACCTTGTCCATCTGTTGCTACCATGTAGAGGAGTGGATGTGTCCATACTATTCCTCTTTCTCTGAGGGTGAATCATAAGGAAGAAAAATTCCCCGATTTGGTGAATTATCATACTACATTGATTAGTGGATATCAAATAAAAGGTAATAGGCGAGACTACCTCTAGTATCTTGCAAAATTTCTGACCCGAAGTAATAATAAAAAATAAGGTATAGATTCATATATAGCATGAAGCTTCCATAGGTATGGATGAACTAATAAAACATGAAAATATTCCAAAGGGGAAACATCACATAATACCTCTTATTTGAAGAGCTTGATGCTATAAGGTAGGTGACATTGTTGGATGAAATAGAGATCTCGCCCTTAGAGGAGCCACATGATCACATACGACTGTGGGTGCGATGTTGTTGGCAACTTCAATCTCTTAACAACCACAGATAAGATCAAGTTCTTATAGCTCCCACTATTAATGTTGAAATGCACTAGTAAACCATTTTCCCACATCTCTAAGTGGAAGAGGTGCTCCTGCTCCTTTGGATCCTCAGGTTCTTCCTTTTGGAGCTTGGTGGTGACTACCGTCATAGTTGGTTCTACGTCAATGATCTAATTTGCCTCGTCGATTTTGTTAGCACTCAGAATGAACCTTAAGGCTGAGAAAAGGCAATTCGAAGGTAACCACATACCAAAATTTTGATCTGACATCTAGCCCTGCCAGGCCAAAGAGGGCTCTCTCTTTTCCAACTAAGGGTGGCTAAAATAATTGAATCTTAGGCTAGCTATGAAGTACGGGTATTCGATTGAAAGTTGTGGGTCGAAAAAAGCAAAGAAGGGACCATTGGGCTATGGAGCTGAGGTTGGTTTCTGCTAGCAAACTTGGGGAAAAGTAAGTGCACTGCTCAGCTAGATAAAAAATGTAAATGAGAGAAGAAAAGAGGAGAAAACCTACTTCCCTGCAGGCATCAATCAAGGGATGGATCTATAATGGAAGCGTTAGAAGAAAAATAAACACAGGGTTACTCAATAGAGCGTTTAATAGAGGATGGATTCTGCAAAGATAACCACTACATTTAACAACAAAATCATTGCGAAAGGAGCATCATGCATGGATGGATTCCTAACACTTCCCTTAGATAATGATGTAACAAGAATTAGTAAAAAAAACAAAGTATGTAAGTGATTTTACAAGGAATACATGTTGGACATTAAACATCGTGATGGATCTCAAATCTAAAGGGCAGAAACTGCTCTATTAAAAATAATATTCAAAAGAAGCTTTACACAGCCCAAAGCAGCCTCACTCTACTACCAAAATCAAACCCTTACATCTTCAAAAATAACCCTATATATACCCTATTACATATTAATTGTTATTTCCTAAACATATGAATCAAAATAATTAAAATAGAAAAAACAAAACCACTAAATATGTTTTTATGCGGTCAAATAAAATAAATCAAACTTGTAACTAAGGAATTAAATCATATCAAAAGAGAACAATAGGTTTTCTCACACAAGTCAAATTGTTGAAGGTGTCATCGCTGGAAATCTAGGATTTTTTGATATGCTGCTTGATCATCTTCCACCTGCACCCTATAGATGCCTTGGATTCCTGAAATATTTTCCATTTGTTCATTGAATGTTTTGAATACTGTCACCTCTCCTTCAAAAAATCAATGCTGATGATTTCATGGCTAAAATACTTGCCATCGGTTCCTAGAAAGATTTGAATAATGCCACATCTAGTTATGATTCTTCATCACTGTCATTCTCAAAAAGTGATGACACTTTGGAAATAGATTTATCTTTCTTTGAGGTAGCACCTGATGAAGTCTTGGAAGGAGCAGCCTTGGTTGCAAAGCCAAATTTTAATGTCTTTCGCTGATCGTGCATTGCAAGAGATGTTGTAGTTCTTACTGTGATAGAGTCTGGGACAGAATGAGAGTCCTCTTGTTGTTGTTGTGACCTTTGGGCATCTAAAATCTAGACAAATTTAACATTTTTCCTTTCATCTCATTTTCTGCAATAGCCTGAATCCAATATTTGAGGTTGTTAACTGCATGTCTACAGATGCCTACTCCAAATTGTCAGTATCTAGATTTTCAATCAGTCTACAATTGATAGGAAAACAGAAATCTTCACCCAGATCCTAAATTGTAGGTTTCATGTAGCCAAAAGAACTTACAAGGACCAATAGCATAAAAATTCCAAACCATAAAAGGACTAAGGCAAACATACTCCCAACAGGAACTACATCAGATGATTTCTCATCTTCGATCAGTGCATTGAGTATATAAAAAAGATGCAAAAGGCAATGCCTGGAAATGAGAATGATGTCTTTCGTGTGTTCTTCCTCCATTCTATGCCCATAATACATAGACATGACGAAGCATACGCATACCTAGAAAACAAAGCCATAAATACACGAGCCTCTGGAACTTGAACTTCTTTCATGAAATTTCCAGTGAGGTTTTTGAGAAGAATCCCATCAGAGGCAACAAAGAATGCAAGGACGTGAGTGATGAAGTGTTTTCTTATCACCAGTTAATGCCTCCTAATGCTAGGTGTCCTTCATTGATGTGAACCTAAGGATGGCCCTACATGCAGCGCCCCTAGACTCTCTATATGAGATGATCATTCCAAAACAAAAAAATTCCTTTGGGAAGATTACCACATGGGCTCTAATATTATTGCCTTTTATGGTCGCTGCAGGTGATCTTTTTCCACTAAAATTCTCCAGCTAGTATGCACTCAATTCATGTCGATCATCGTCATGCTTTTCAACGAGGCCAAGGGCGCAACATATATAGATGACAACACTCTTCTGAATGGGATTTATCCCACATGAGAGCAACAAAATAAAACGTAGTTATTTATAATACTTACCACTCAAAACATATTTCGACACATTGTGCAAATTATACACCTCCATAGATTGGCTTGGCTTGATGGTTGACTTGTGTGTTGTGGCTATACGGTGCATGGAATTTGTAGTTGAACTGGGCCTTTGGGCTCTCAATTTTTTAAATAAAATTTGTAATTTTCGATGCAGGGCACATGGAATTTGGAGTTGAACTTGGCCTTCAACAATACTTCCATGGGACCAATACTCTGATTAGTTTCCACAGTCTCTTTAATAATTACCTTCTCCTCTTGTGGAGAAGTAAAATCTCTCTAAGTGCAGAAGCCAAAGATTCCTCATAATCTGTACCACTTTTGGAAGAAGATTGAGCAAATTTTTATTGAGGTGCTAGTTTCGATAAGAGCCACTACATGAAGCTTGGGATGGGGCTAATTGTGGCAAACATTTTTAACATGCAGCATCTCTTGTCAAACTAGCTCAATGACATGTTTGATTAAAAACTTTCCAAGATTGATTTCTAGCTAGACCGCGCTGTTATGGTAGGATGTAGATACCCAAAGTAGAGATGGCCTGCTCCCAATCTCCGCTTCAAATCATGGAGGTTGCTAATAGGATGTACAGATTCATATGCCACAATATTCTCCAGTAAAGATGTAGGATCATCCCAGGTAATGTGATGGAGTATGAGGATAGCTGGACTCAACCATGTTGCCAGCTTTTCCTTTAAACCTGAATCCAAGGATCTCAGCAATGGAATGTTTTCCTCTCCAATAGCTCCATTAAGATCTACTTGGAGATCAACCAAGAACTTCAAGCCACCAGGATGTGCATTCAATCACTAAAACAATGTTATATATAATGGATTTAGAGTATGTCATAGATTTTCCTCCATCCTATAGAAAGCTGACACACACCATTCCTCACCCAAGTCAGAATACTGAGCATGATCATCACTTTGCAATCTAAGATATTGTTGGATAAGTTCTTGAATGTGAACCCTGTTAACACCAAACTGGGTGGCAAGTGCAATGAGGGATTTTCGATGATTTTCTGATCCAAGTGTTTGGTAATCCTATGAAACTTCAGTGAGAGTCAGTTCAATAGTATCTGCCTTTTTCATGTGAATTGCTCCATACATTAAGTTTTGCACAATTTCTAACATCATTTAGTTATACTTTTCTTGCAAACCCACTTCCCAGGAACCAGAGTAAGTGGAGGGTTTGTGTTTCCATGGTTTGATGTTTAGACTTGTGTGTTGTGATTATTTATATTTGCCAATTCTGTAATAATTTACCTTCCTACATCATAAGAACCTCCATATGACTGTCCAGTTTGAAGATATTGTAGATGCTGAGACTGAGGTGCTAGTTGCATTGGCATAGAACTTTTGCAATAATCTTGTTCTCTCAATAGCATCGTTTGACACCAAGTGAAGGAGGTACCAATTCTAGATTCAATTTCCTGTCTAGCATCAACTGCATCTACAAAAAACTGGTATGGATGGACCAACCTTTGCACAAATTCATGGTTATCTCTTTCAATCAACGCAGAGAAATGAGCTCACCATATGTTGAGATAAGGATTAACAGTACGACAGACATATATGACCTCAAATGCTATGTTCTCTCCTTCTCTATCACAATGCAGCCACAAAACCATCCGCTGGCCTCTCCTAGCTTCCTCGGGATCATTAAATACATGAACTGCTGCACTGGTTGATTTTTGAGTCAATTATTCATTTGGTCATATCTTCTGATCCAGAAGCCGGTTTTGGGAGTGTGATATACCATTGGAAATATTTTTCTGAGATTCTTCTGATGGACGTGCTTATGAAATATTTTGCACTGAATATCATGTTCAAAACATCTAACAAAACTAGACATAGTAAGAGCCCATCTTGATCACTGGTGATAGCCTACTGAGACTGGAACTAATAGGTTTCCTTGTAGGGTTTTGGATTAGAATCAAAGCATGCATCTATCTTTGAGTCTTTTCCCTAGACCACCAACGCCTTCTTTGTGCAACATTCCTTGATGATGTGAGTGGGAGTTTTATGGAACTCATACCACTTGTCAGTGTCCTTGTTTACCTTCCTATTGTTCTTGGCTTGCGACTTTGAGAAGTTGTCCTAGGGGTTCGTGGCCTGACTTTGCCCTTTTCTCTATGGCATGGGGGTGCCTTTTCTCTACTTTGTGTTCGTAGATCCAAAGTCTAACTTCTTTTGCTAGAATTTCTTCTTAATCTTGGTAGCATGTCGGTATGTTGCACCAAGCAAGGAGATGTTGAGGAAATCCATTTCCTATTGAATGTATTTGTGAAAGCAACCACGGTACTTGAGCACTAGATGTTTCTCATAATATTTGATATGCAACTTTGTGCGTCAGGTATGGAAAAGATTCGTCATCTCATACATATCTTGATCCCTTTGCTGCCATGGTGTAGTCCATTGTATGTACTCGTTGTCATAGCTCTCAATAAAGTAATATTGTTTCTTGATGGTGTCTCGGAAAGAATTCTAATTGGGTGTGGATGAAAAGAATGAGGCTCTCTCTCGTCCCTCTGCTCATAGTATATTTCACACCAATCCTTAACCTAGGGGATGAATTTGAGGAGTGCAAAAGTAATCTTCTCCCTTTTTGAAAAATCATGAACTGAAAAATATCCTTCCAAAATATTTAACCATTTATCTATGGAATCAATATCTATCTAGCCTTTAAATATGGGAATGTCAAAGTGAAGTTGTACCTTAAAGGAAGTGGCACCTCTAGGGTGGCTACTAGATGAAGATGCATCTCCTGTGGGTATTCACCGAAGGATCTAGGCAAAGTGGTCCATCTTCACATTCCTTTGTCACTTGAGGGCTTCCTTGAGGAATATTTTTGAAGGATCTCCTCCTCCATCATGTTTCTTTCTTTCGCCATGGGCGGTCATCGGGGTCAATGAATCTGGTCTTGCAAAGGTTCAACTAGTTCAAGCCCTAACTCCTTATACCTTGACCTCATTAGGGACATGCATAGAAAAATAGAGAAAGAGTAGACCGCTTTGATACCACTGATATGAAATTATGAAGGAATGAAACAAAATAAATATATATAAAAAAAAAGATGCAGGAGAGATAAATCTTCATCAAAGAAGTGAAAGATGCTTACATACAAAATGGAAATAAACTAGCTTAGGCAATGGTAACTTATCTATGAGAAGAGATGTGGGAGCTACATGCCTTTGAACCATGTTAAAATGAGGCTTAGGGGCCTTTTTATTATTGAAAAACAAAGGGAAACCCTAAAGAACCAAAACCCTAACCCAAAGAGATGGAATGACAAGCATTTGTGGACCTCATTGGGGTTAGTTGGACAACCAACTTCCTGGGGTCGTAACATTGTTATATGATCTTTGTTTGGCACACACGATACGTTACCAGAAAGGTCTCTCTGAGTATTACAATATTTGTAGTAAGACCCTACCTATGGTTACAAGCCTACTGCGAACCTCAAAAAAATGCCATGTAGGGGGTCAAAACAACTTCAAAAGTTCAAGACCCAAAAAACTGCTAAAAATAGTAAATTATCCTATAATCAAGGAAACGATGAAACCAACTGGAAGTCTAGGTGGAATAGGTAAGTGACAACCAATATCCACCTAGATCTAATCATCCTAATGGAAAATTGATGGGTGATCACTTCTTAGGCAATAACACATTCCATTAAACATTAGTTGCCATAGGTGCATTTTGGACAGGACGATGCATTAATGCAAAAATGCTCTTATAAGCATTTGTGTGCCTCACATTAGCTAACTAGAGAATGAATATGAGTTTTTTTAACTAGATCACACTAAGCATTAAGGTATACCAACTTAGCAATGCATTTTAATCATTTGTATACACTAGCGCGCATGCTATTATTCAAAGTATGGATGCGACATAAGTTATTTTCCCATGTAACCAAGCATTGCACCCTCCATCCTGTAGACAAAGGAAAACTATTCTTCAAAGATTAAGGTTGTTTTACAACAAGGCTTTAAGCCATTATAAGAATATATTATAGGTAAGACCAACATGTGAGTTGCAGGAATTGAGTCTAGGTATAGAAGATAACAATCATTTCTCCCAACCACACAAGAGAAACTAAATTGACAATAAGACATGAATTATACATCCACCAATACATTTATTGTTCTTTAAAACATTAATGTGAGTTCATCCTTTAGAAAATTAATACATTTATCATTATTTAATGCATTGGTATGCAAATTACAATATATACACCATTATTATCATACTAGTTATGGTTGGTGCTATATGGATATGGTGAATAATATAGAGAAACACATTAATGCACCTTAAGTGAAAGGGCACTAGTGTGCCTTACCTTTAAATGTAATATCTTTTTTTTTGTAAGCTTTGGTAGGACTCTCCAGTTTTCATGTCCATTACATACCCAACTATGGGGGAAGCGTAGCCCAAGATTTGAACCCAAGACTTCCGGTTCGGTGAGACTTCATTTCCATGGCCACTGCCACTTGAGCTACCCCATGCGGACACCTTTAAATGTAATATCACACCTTAGTGCGTGAGGCATTAATATGAAAAACATTCCACCTATATAAAAATTTTAGTCAAAAAACTTTGATAATTTTTATTTTGTTGAAATTTGAAATAGTTGATTTTCGTGTAGTGAAAAAATATATTTGGAATGTATTAATATTAAAATTAATTTTTTTATAAATTGCATTTTATAATTCTGTAAATGAATACACAAATTAAACCTCCAATTATTAAGTTATTATCTAAAATTGGAAAATAATAATAATTATTCAAATTTAATTCATAAATTTAAATTATCGATATATTTAAAATATATATATTACTAAAAAAACATCAATATTAAATTATATATATAAATTGAAAATAGAAAATTATTCAATTTAATTCATAAAATTTAAATTATCAATATATTTAAAATATATATATTACTAAATTTTTCAAGGAAAAACCAAATAAAAACGAATGGAACACTAGATATGCATCCGAAATATTATGAGTCTCATTTATAAAATATATGGTATAATGATAAAGTCGGCAATTTATGTGATAATTTGTTAGAAGTAAATGTGGAAGTAACTATAGCAATAACTTTATCATTGAACTTTTATCAGTTTTGTCTTTGAATTTTAATATTTTCATTTCATGTGGGCTTTTTCTTTTCACTTTTTGATATTTTATTTTATATAAAGTTCTAAGTGAGTTTCAATTTCGACTTATCAATGTAGTTTTCGGAATTCATTGTATTTACGTTTTAAGTTAAATATTTTATTAATATGCTAAAAGAAAAGATATATATTATTTTACTTTCTTGATTATATATGAGAATTTAAAAATAAATTTAAAAGAATTAAAATTTTGGTGTTAAAATTTACATTATTTAGTCTCTCAAATAGATTACACAAATACGTAGAAAAATCAAATATTAAATTAGAGAAAAGACGCTCATCATATTAAAGGAGAGAGAAGGGATCATTTTGATGGGTTTTCTTCTTTTATTAGGAGAGCCACTTGGTTTAGGAGTGAGGTAGAGGTAATATTTCATTCTTTGCATGTGATAGCTTAGAGTCATGGATAGTTGGATGTTGTTTAACATTAAAATAATTTTCTCAATTACTTACATGCAGTTTAGTAGAACTCTATCCACTTACGGATTCATTTGCTAATAAAGGCGAACCATTTAGATATATTAATTGTGTCTACCATGGGGATACCTAGTATCACGGACCCATATATCTACTTCTTCTACAATTTTTTTATTTGATAAGAAACCACATTCTACTCCAATATTTCTCTCCACCTCTTCTTTTCCATCTTGAATTGCAAGGAGCATATGAGTTAGCCAAATCTTCTTTCGTTTTACAAGCGTGTGAGCTCACTTGTGCTTCATAGGAAGGCACCACTCTATCACACCTAAGCCTCTTTCTTAGCATGGTGCATCCCTGAGGCCTCAAACAGTATTTCAAAAGGGACATTGGGGGGAAGGAAAAGGTGGCTATGTCATGGTAGGGAAATATGGTAGGAGCATTGTAGAAGTAGCAGAGAGTGCAAACTAAAGAGGGCTAGTTCTATTGATGAAAAGATGTAGGCCAAATAACTCTCACAAAAGAGGAAGGAGAAGAGGGGGAAAGGAACCAACAATGAGGATTAGCTCCAAGGCCTCTAAAAACTTGAACCCAATTACAAGGGGAATTCGGGAGAGAACAACTAGGCCAAATGGAAATAGAAATAGTGGATCTTAGATGTGTCACTATTGGGGTATGCCATTCAAGCAATAAAACAATGATATAACATAGAGCATTGAGTGCAAAAAGGCCAAGGAAAATCATGGAAATAGACAAGTGCGAAAGGCTAAGGAAAATCATGGAAATAGGTGAGGGTAGGGATAATGTTAAACGCATAGGATGGTGATTACAATCAATACATAAGAGATGCCAACACTTCATAATTAAATGCCTTGTATTCCTAATTGCCACTCAATGGAATTAAAACTACTGTGGGTGGGCATGCTTCCTAGCATATGCCCTCACATTAGTGTTAGGAGGGATGAATGACATACTCCCTCCCATGCATTACATCCCTTCCCACACTATACAAGGGCTTAAAATTAAAGGAGACGTGGATGAGAATTGATCAACTTATGTATACATAGGTCACACGATAATTTAGTATAATATATTTGCACCATAATCAAATCCTATATTAAAAATGGTTGGAAAATTTATCATAATATATGCAATATTCTATTATATTTATATTTGATTATTAATATTTTTTGTGAGGAAACATATATTGATATTTATATTAAAAAAGAGATTTGGGAGCTAGCCCATATTGTTGTATTTCTTTAATATTTCCAATATCTCTTGTGGGCTTGAGAATGAACAATATGGCTTGATCCAAACTCTCAATTGGGGAGGCCATAATCCAAAAATTATATTCCTTTTCAATCAAAATATTTTCCAAAATTCTCTCAAAATCGAGATACATTGACATTCCATTTCTCATTGGTTGGTGACTTAACTTTGATTAACTTCTCGTTTTCCTTAGCGAGATATTTTTGAAAATTTTCCTTACTTTAATCCAAACCATATTTTCAACTAAATCTAAAGTGTCATCCTTCTGTGAGTGATATATATTTGATTATTAATATTCAACTAATATTATAATACAATATTATAATGCGTGTCATTCATTTTAACTACTTTTATTAATTTTACTATTCAATATTTATCACTACCATAATCCTTTTTATTAATTTTATTATTCATAATATACCACTACATAATTTATTATTCTTATGCTTATATACCTAATTTCAATTCTATTATTTATTATCAAGAATAATTTTAATCAAATTTATTGTTCAAAATAAAGACTACATTCACTCAATTCATGTTAACCCATTGTTAGTGTTTTTATATATATTATGTTATTATATGTACCCATTGTTAGTTATATATATATTATAAATAATATATATAGAATATATAATAATATATATATATATATATATTTAATCATTCATTGTGTTTAGAGGAATTGACAATTTATATATGATGAAAAGTTGCACAAATGTTATATTAATAATTTTTTTTAAATATATGTTGGTTAATATTGAATATATCAGTTAAATTATTTTGTAATCATTAATAACAAGAAAGTACATATATACATCACAATAAAAAATATACAATTTTTTTCATTTAGTTTAATAACAAAGTATGAATCTAATAACAAAGAATATTATGTATGAATTTGGTTATTAAAGTGCATGGATAACAAAGTGTATTTTTATTCTATCAAGTGAGTTAATTATGTTAAAACCCCAGTAAACCACATTTATATTATAGGCTTTAGGTCAATAATAGTTACTAATTCTATTAATACCTATGTAAACCACATTTACATTTTAGGTTTTAGGTCAAGAATAACTACTATTGAGTTTATGATTATTTTTCTTTATATGTTTCTCGCCCTTTCTATTTATTTTGAAAAATATATTTACTTGTAATTTATATTTCACCCACAAGCTTCGTTCAACATGATGAATAATAATTGAGATTAAATTCTATTTCATAGACATGTTTTCAATTTTCTATACACACTTGTAGGGAAAACCTTCTTCTTAGCCTTTGGATCAAGGGTGCAACTATATTTCAATTTCTATTAGACTACGCTTTAAAATGAAAGTAGAGTGATTATAATGAATAAGAAACTTAGTGTGGAGTTTTTTTTTTTTTTCAAACTGTTTATTAGCTTTTGTGAGGGAATTCTCTTGTAAACATTGATATAATTGTCTAATGAATGAAAATCTATCATTGAGAAACACACAAACAATGTCTATAGAAATGTATAATTTTGTATAGAATTATGATGTTTTAATAGTATGTGAATCACTATTGGTATTCCAAGATTAAGATAAATGATATAGTTTGAGCTAATATTTTAGTTTGTATCTGTGAGAGAAAAATCCCTACTAATGGTGAATGCAACTCAATGCAATAGCACTATAAGCATAACCATGGATTCTTCCCTTTTGAGTCTAATAGCTAAAGTAAGATTGTTAATTTCTATTTTTATGTTACCCACAATTCTATTTTACCAATAAATTATTTTACTTTGTAAGCCACCTTATGTTTGTTTTGTGGAAGAATTTATCTTTTTAAATAGTATGGTGTATATAGTTTATCTTTTTGTGTAAGAATTTACCTTTCTAAATGTATAGAATTTAGAGGGTAGGAGAACTACATCTCTACAGGATCTACATGAGGTGGCTATAAAAAATTTCAAGTCCCTTTAAAAGGATAGGGAAGGAATTGACATTAAAAATCAATTGAAAATCATTCATACATATACTTGTATTTTTAGTGAAAGGGATAATGATAACATTGGAATACCGATATCTGTTGAAGAGCTAGTTCATGTCCTTAAATATTTTTCAAAGAATAAATATAGGGGCCCAGATGGCTGGCCAATGGAATTATTCATTCATTTATTGGACCTTTTGGGGAAGGATCTGCTATTAAAGATAAATTTCCCATTCTTGTCATTGATGAACTATTAGATGAATCGCATGGATCAATTTACTTCACCAAGTTGGACCTTCGTTCAGGATATCATCAAATAAGAATGAAGACTGAAGAAATTTTGAAAACCAGATTTAGAACTCATGAGGGTCATTAAGAATTTTTGGTCATGCATTTTGGCCTTACCAATGCACCTTCTACATTTCAAGGTTTGATGAATTCGATTTTCAAACCCTTCCTTAGAAAATTTGTTTTAGTATTTTTTGATGATATAGTAATCTATAGCAAGTCTTTGAAGGATCATGTTCAACATGTTGATAGGTTGCTAAAAACTATTGGAGGAGAAACAATTATATGCTAAAAGCTCCAAATGTTTCTTTGGCATACAAGAGGTGGAATATCTGGGTCATATTGTATCTCATGAAGGTGTTAAGGTAGACCCTAACAAAATTAAATCCATCAAGGAATGGAAAATCCCCACATCCATAAAGCATTTGTGAGGATTTGGCGAGTTGAGAGGGTATTATCACAAGTTTGTTAAGAATTATAGGAGAATAGAAGCACCTCTAACAACATTATTGAAGAAAAATGCATTTTTATGGACTCCAGAAGCAATGAAGGCCTTTGAACATCTTAAAGAGGCAATATACCAAGCACCAATCTTAGCTATGCTAGACTTCACATAAACCTTTATTATGGAATGTGATGCCTTAGGAAATGAAATTGGTGTTGTTTTAATAAAAGGAGAAGGACCCATTGTTTTCGAATGTCATCCAATCAAAGGAAAGTATTTACACAAAGATATTTATGAGAACGAAATGTTAGCAATAATACATTCACTTAAGAAATGACGACCCTACCTAATGGGAAGACACTTCAAGGTAAAAAAATTTCATGATAGTCTTAAATTCTTTTTAGAACAAAGATTAACTTTTGAAGAGAAGAAAAAATGAGTCACAAAGATGTTGGGTTATGACTTTGAAATCATATGCAAAAAAGAGAGCAAAATGTTGTGGTAGATGCACTCTGAAGAAAGGATGAGGATGTTGAAGCATTGCTTTGTGCCATTTCTATTATCCAACTAGATTGGATAAATGAAGCAAGGGATGGAACAATGATGAAGAAGCATGGGCACTCATTCAAAAGTTACAAAAATATCCTAGTGCATCTGATACATTTAGTTGGAAAAATGATTTGTTATCGTACAAACGTCATTTTGTCATTTTTCTTCCAATTGTTATGGTGTCAATCTTGTATGTTGTGGAAGGATAGGAGCAACAACACTTCCATCTTTATAATTGTGAGTGGTATGGTTTCTTGTTTCCATAATTTTTCTTTCAATTTTTCTTTCCAACTTGAATGCCTTCTCCCAAGTTCCCAAACACAAACCGCATGTTGAATGTTATCCTTTAAAGTCCCTATGAAGACATTAATCCTTTGCTTCTCTGGAATATCTGTGAGGCTCCCTCCTAGGGTCATATAACTAAAAAACTAAATCTATCTAAAGTTAAACACAATAAGATGGCAAATAACAAATTTATATCTAAACATTTATTTGATGATATTATAGCATTACAATTTATTTACTACAATTTAAATAAGTAAGGATTTCATTGCAACCATTTACATAAGTAATCAATAAACAGAGGAATACATGCTCCAATAGCTTAGTTGAGATGCTCTTTAGCTCTTGAATCCTTTTGGATGCTCTTCTTGACTACTCAATTAGATTTTCCTCCCAGCCAATTCGGAAGTATTTCCTAGCCCAGGAAACCTCCACAGGTTGCCTAGCCCTCTGAGCCCAAGTCCAACTAGATGTAGTGTGTCCAAGTTAAACACTGTCCTTCTCTCCTTTTTTTTTCTCCACATTCCTCTCAAAACAAAATACTCCAAAAGCAAAACCAAGACCAAGAATCTCCCTCCCCGCTCATCATCCTTCCCCTTTTATGCCTCTTCCTCCCATCCACCTCAACCACCTATCATTAATGTCATGACTACCCCCTCATCCTCTCATTTAGTATCCTTGACTTTTCTTACCATATCTTCTCCCTGGTAGATTTCAGAAGACATTTTGGTGATAATATATGGATATCTAATTTGGAAATTAATTGGAGAAGACCATATGTTCTCGCAAGTAGATTTTGAGAAGACATTTTGGGGATAAGATATGAATATTTAATTTGGAGATTAATTGGAGAAGAACATATATTCTCCCAAGTAAATTTTGAGGAGACACCTTGGGAAATGGATATTTAAATTGGAATAATGGAAGGAGACCATATCCTATCAAAAAATAAATTTGAGAAGACAAGTTGGGAATTGAACAATAACAATAATAAAATTTATATCAATAAATAAATTTACAGTTTCACAAATGTAGGTATGTACCAATATTTCTTCATAATTATAAGTCAATATTTTCAGGTAATTTAAACACTAATAAAATTTGCATGAAAAGATTAAGTAAGGCATTACATACACCCCTCCTTCAGAAAACTTCATCCCAAAGTTAGAGTGAAAAAGATATAAGGAGTTCAAAAGTAGTTTGAAAATAAGGCATAACAAAATAGAGAGAGAGTTATAGTAGTGAATTTGATAAGTCAAACAATGAAACCACTTCCCTTGAAGAGTCTCCAACTGATATATATCCTCCCATTCTTCCTAACCTTCTTCCTTTCCCACCCTATCCATCCTTTGTTGCTACATATTACGGCATCGGCTATACCAATCTAACCACTGACAAAACCAATATGGTGGAAGCATCAACTATATCGACCTAACTTCCCCACCAGGCATCTAGAAATCATCATCACACGTCTAGGGGAGCATTTCCATTACTGCCGTCCCATGATTCCAAGTTGCGAGGTTATACGGTGGGAAATACCTCCACCCATCCTTACAACTAGCATCAACACAGTAATATGGACCACACTACAATGCTGGTTGGATACTTGTCATCGAATAATCCAGTTAGGTAGTCTTGTCACGTGCCATTGAAATTTTACCCATGTCATAAGAGTGCATATCAAGTAGATACAAAATGTAGTAGATCAGTGTACATCTTTCCTTTCCTCATTAGATGTCTCGACCTTCCCCAACGGAAGAGTAGATCTTGGATATCATATAGTTCTTTCCAATCTACAGGTTAGTTCTCATTCATGCATATATATAACAACAATACATATATATATATATAATATTATATATAATATATATATATATATATATTATATAATATATATAC
Source organism: Pinus taeda (assembly GCA_000404065.3). NCBI lineage: Eukaryota > Viridiplantae > Streptophyta > Pinopsida > Pinales > Pinaceae > Pinus > Pinus taeda. The sequence continues at coordinate 102,854 of APFE030349861.1, read as the reverse complement.
ATATTATATATAATATATATATATATATATATATAATACATACATACATACTACATAATATACATACATATATATATATAGATAGATAGATAGAAAGATGAGTGATCTTAAACATCATGTTATTAAGTCTGGTATCCACGTGTCAATTTTATAGTTCATACTGAAAATAAATCTTACATTAGATAAATCAGATCCACTTAAGCCATACATGAAACAACAATAACTCTAATAAGTCATGCTCTAGATAAATCATCACCAAGTAAGTCATACATTAGGTCATACATCAAACATTTCCATCATCAATACCTAATCCATCTAATGATTTAAATAAGTAGTTTCACATGTCCAACTAAATGCATCAATATGCATAGCATTCATAAATAAATAACATGGAACTACAAAATAGAGCCTTAGCATAGTTAGCTATCTATGTCAAAATGGGCATCACAGGTGCTCGAAAAGTGAGGGGTAGTCATGATGTATATTCTTTGCATCCTCTCAGGTAGCATATCCTGGGCTATACTTGTCCCACTGGACCTTAACTTGGTCCACCATGCAATGTCTGAGCTGTTGAACCCTATGGTCCAATATGCGTAATGGTTCGACCACTATGGTTCCCATGTTCAAGACCTACAATTCCCTCCAATCTAGTTTCTGAGATTCATCAGAAACATAATGTCATAAAATAGATACATGAAAAACATCATGTGTTTTATGCAAATGGGGTTGTAGCACAAGATGATACACAACTAGCCCTATCTTCTCCTTGATCCTAAAATGTCCTAGAAACCAAGGTGACAACTTCATCCCTTTCCCAAACATAATGGTGCTTTTGTTGGGTCGAATATGAATAAAAAATTGGTCCCCTACATCATAACTGTGATCAATCCTATGTGAATCAACATAAATCTTCTATCTATCTTGTGCTTCCTTTAACCTTTGCCAAATCTAACTTACTTGTTCCTCCATTTATTGAACTAATTCTGGCCCAACTATTACTCAGTCCTCCAACTTTTACCAACTCAATGGCATCCTACATGGCCTTCCATATAGAGCTTAATAGGAGACATCCCGATTGAACTGTGCTAACTGTTATTATAGGAAAACTCTACCAATGGTAAGTACCTTTCTGACTGAGTCTGATTATCCATGACATACATTCTAGTCATGTCTTCCATAACTTGATTTACTCTTTCAGTCTGTCCATATGTTTCTGGATGATATGCAGTGCTCAGGTTCAATTGAGTTCCTAGTGCTGACTTCAAACTTGTCAGAAACCTAGATGTAAATCGAGAGTCTCTATCAGAAATGATCTTTTTGGGTAACCCATGTAGTTGAATAACTTCACTTATAAAAACTTGTGCCACATTAGTAACATATTAAGTGTTTCTTACTGGAATGAAACGGGTACTTTTGGTCAATTTATCAACTATAACCAATATAGAATTGTGCCTTTGTGATGTGAGGGGGAAACCACAAAAAAATCCATAGAATTTACCTCTCATTTAGACATAGGGATGTCATGTGGTTGTATTAGTCCTACTGGATGGTGATGATCAACCTTCACTCATTGACATTCAAGACATCTGGCGACAAACTGGACTATGTCGTGATTCATGCCTACCCAAAAGAAGAGTTTCTTCATGTCCATGTACATCTTCTTCACTCTCGGATGTGCATAATAGAATGTTGTATGTGACTATTCGATGATGGTCCTTCTTATACCCCCTTCCTTAGGTATGTACATTCTCCCTTGAAATCTCAATAGTCCATCTAGTTCAAGGACATATCCCTCAAACTTTGGTTCTATCTGCTGCCCACTTTGGAATGTTGATATAACCTTTAGATACTAACTATCTTCAAAGAGTTTCTCCAACACAGATTCCCTCAAATTTACCCTTAAGGCTACTAGGGATAAGGTTCGTGACCTCTTGCTTAGTGCATCGACCACCACATTCTCCTTTTCCTTAATGTATGAGATCTCAAAATCATACTCACTCATGAGTTCACTTCACCACCTTTGTCTAGCATTCAAATCCCTTTGAGTGAAGAGGTGCTTCAAGCTTTGATGACCTGTTCTTAACTCAAATCTTTGTCCAACAAGGTAGTGTCTCCACAATTTGAAAGCTAACATCACTGCTACTAACTCTAAGTCATGGGTAGCATGTAACTCTTCATGTTTCTTCAATTTTCTAGATGCGTAAGCTATTACTCCACCTTATTGCATCAATACTACTCCCAGTCCTTGCTTCAAAGCATCAGTGCAGATAGTGAAGTCTTTTTCCATGTCCGGTACTCGAAGGATTGGTGCACTAGTTGTTAACCTCTTCAGTTCTATGAATGCAGTGTCACATTCATATCTGACCCCCTTTCGCTGTAATGTGGTGATGGGTTTTGCAATCCTGGATAACCCTTCCACAAACATGTGATAATACCCTGCTATCCCCATAAAACTACGCACCTCATGAGAATTTTTTGGTACAGGCCAATCCATTATGGCATTTACCTTTTCCAGGTCAGCTAAAATCCCTTCTTCTGACATGATGTGCCCAAGGTAATAAACTTTCTTCTGAAAGAAGGAACATTTTGACAATTTTCCATACAATTGATTTTGCCTTAAGCAAGTCAATACAACACTTAGGTGCTTTTCATGCTCCTTTTCATTCTTGGTATACACAAGAATGTCGTCGAGAAATACATGCACAAATTGGTCCAAATACTTCCTGAACACACCATTCATGAGGCTCATGAATACTGTTGTTGCATTGGTCAAACCAAATGGGACAACTATGAACTCATAGTGCCCAAACCAAGTTCAAAATGTAGTTTTTGAGATGTCACCTTCGTTAATCCCTCAATTGGTGGTATCCATATCATAGACCAATCCTTGAGAAAACCGTTGCTCCCTTAATTTGATTAAATACGTCATCTATTCTAGGTATTAGGTACCTATTCTTTATTGTGTCTCTATTCAAGTCCCTATAATCTATGCATAGCCTTAAGGAACCATCCTTCTTCTTGACAACCATCACTGGTGCACCCCAAGGTGAAATACTAGGTCTGATAAATCGCAAGTCTAAGAGCTCTTTTAACTACATCTGCAACTCACAATGTTCTGGAGTTGTCATCCTATAGGGTGTCTTAGATATTGGTTCTACACCAGGTTTTAAGTCGATTGTGAAATCAATATCCCTTACAGGAGGTAATCGAGGCAGTGCCTTAGGAAAAACATCCTTGAATTCTGACAAAATTGGGTGTTGATCTAGGGAGGGTCCTTTCTGGTCACTTACAACCTAGACGACATATAGTTTGCAACCTTGTCAGACACAATGTTTTACCTTCGTCATGGATACGAATCGTAATGACACTCCTTTCTTGATTCCACAAATCTCAATTGTCCTACCTTCATCATCTAAATAAATCACCTTCTTCTTGAAACAATCTACCAAAGCTTGATGAGATTCTATCCAATCTATTCGAATAATTACGCTGTATGTCCCCAATATCGTTACGTATTCCTTCAACTTAGTTATACCCACCCTAAGGTTTACCTAACATTGGTCAACACTAGGTCCTACTGCTTGTTTTATCCCAGAAGCCATCTCAACTTGCTTAAAGTCATTGTGCTCATAGGCTACCAACCTACATTTTTCTAATGCAACTGGTGAAATGAAACTATCTGTAACACCTGCATAAAACAAAATTTTAACGTTTACTTTGTTTATCATACCTGAGGTTTCTACCATGACAGACTAGTGTTCAACTTGTTGGTTATCAACTACTGCATAGATTCGATGGTGGTTACTTACTCCCCCCATTGGTGCTTTCCCTTCTCTACGATTTTTACCAATTTGTAAATCAAGACAATTATGCTGGTAATGAGGTCCCCCGCATCCCCAACAAGTGATGCATGGTAGAATTTGAATAGAATGTTGTGAAGTTATTTGGAAAGAGTTCCTTCCCTTGGGACCCCTGTTGTTTCCAGGAAAACTAGTGTCTTTTCAAACAGCTAGCCCTCTAGGATTGGCAGCTATCCTAGAAACAAACAATCAAAGCAATTTGCAATTTCCTCTATGTATGATAGATAAGAGAGAAGCAAAGTAACCAACTTGGATATTTTTCTTGACTCCTTGCTTTATTTCTCTCTCCCTTGATATAGCTTGCAACTCCACTCCTACTTGTCCCGCTTAGAGAATATATGTAGAAACAAAGTAAGAAAACACCATCAAAGAATCTTGATCTATTATATCATAAACAATGTAAAATCAGAAATACATTGAGCATACAATGGCATTCACAACTAACAACATTCACAAATACACGATTGTATGGAGGAAAACTTAAAGAACATTATTAGAATAGAAGGAAGAATTACAACCCAGCTGTTTGATCCAGCATCATCCTCCCAACATCAAAGCCCTCTTCACCTCATGAAAATAAATATCACCCAACAATACAATGCTCCTTCTCAAAGACAAACCATCAACACCTCCTTGCAAATTACAAATTTCCAGCCCTCTAGATCTCTCAGATGAGGGATCCATTTATAGATGTGTGCAAGCGTGTGAGTAATATCTGGGTTTTTTATTAGTGTCATTCCGCTTGTTGTTCTTGGTTCCCCTTGGAGATTTCTTGGATCTCTTACTCATCCCTGAGCGAATTTAGAGAGGCAAGTGTCATCAGAGAAGTTTCTAGAAGATTCCATGAGCATCCACTTAGCAAACTGTCTTGGACATTTTTCCATCCTCGCTCATCGCACCCTACAAAAGGATTCATAAGTATGCATCACACGTGGCTAGTGTAGCAGTTAGTATGCATTGCACCTGGCTAGTGTAGCAGTTAGTATGCATCGTACCCTAACAGTGGAGCAGTCAGTATGGTCCTATTTTGGCCAGTTCTGAGTGGTTTTTCAGGTGGAACTTCTAGGGAATGATCTAATCAGTTGACTATGATCCTTTAGGGTATGAAGCAACACTTTTAGGGGTTAAAAATCCCTTAGTTTATTGACATATACTATTGGGGTTGCAGTGCCCAAATATGTCTATAACAGTTTCCCCATAAAGCATGAATTCGTAAACCTCTGATCTTAGGTGAATTGCTTTATCATGAGGATCCAATGTATTCGAACTGGAAGGTGACTTGTATAAGATACAATAGAATACATCATCATCATATTGTTTTCATGATCTAGCTAAGGCAGGCATTCCCATGCTCAACTTTATAAATTCATTTTCATGTACATAGAACAGATAATCATTTGTAGTTGCAGATAGGTGATTATTCATCTGTGTAGCTTTTGTGTACACTTGATGTCTTTATATCCCTGAATATATCACAGCCCGGATGGATGAAACTAGATCCGGGGTCTTCAAACTCATTCAATCTTCACCCGATGTACAAGTCAATCCATGCGAAAAGATGTTCTGAAGTCGAACATGGAAAGGCATCGCCTGATTACCAGCCAATTATGTGAGTTGTCAACAAACGTAAGAGGAATCACCGATAATGATGAGTACCCTCAAGGTACTACAATACAAGTAAAGTGGTGTGAATATATGATCCAATGTCAAACACCACACAAAATCTTTCAGTCGAAGGCTAGTGATGTCAACCTGTCATCGAAAGTGAGAAACTTTCCATTAAGACATGCAAGCTTTACAGTACTGAAAGGGTTGTTTCTAAGTCAACATCTTAGATATTGAGCTGATGTCGACAAGAAGTGACCCGTCGTAGGAGGGCCTTAATGTATCCCACATCTATGACATGAAACGAAGCAAATTATTTTCTAGAGGTGAAAACGATCTGTTAACAGAAGGTTCAGGAATGGCGGTCATGAAAAATGGAGGGTGAAGGTATTGCAGTGGATGCGGCATTAACTGGATGGTGGTTTCTCAACTAAATGACTTCTCTTGAACATATCGGCAACACTGAGATGGATTGGTAGCGTTAACCCCAAATGATGGATGATATGGAGGACCAATGGTGAAATGACTGGTGAATAGAATAACCCAACCCGACTCAGTCATGGTGATGGAGTGAAAGTGTCGTGTTCAAGAGTGACCAACTACCATAAAATTCTTCAAGTTTTCTTCCCTTTTTCCCTAGTCATTTCTGACCAGTACCTCTTTATTTTTTTGAAGCTTAAGGAGGATAACATATGCTTGTTCTATAATTTTCCCTTTAGGCAAACCTATCACTACATTTTAGCAAGTCTAGTGATAGTGAAACTCATTCTTGCCTAGGTGGACAGGATCGTCGTTATTGTTTTAACGAGTTTAATGATAAAGACAACTCGGTCCCTTTCATGTTTAGAGAGTTTGAAAAGGGACAGAAAGGAAAATACAACAGTTCTTTTTGGTAGCATAATCCTTTAGGTCTGAAAAAGGATAAAATAATACGAAAGGGATGACTTTTCAATCACTTTAGTGAGCGAGAAAGACAATTGCTCAAACTTTTTTCGTGAGATCCCTCAAGTCCAAAAAAGATTAAAATATAAAGGAGAGATGGCATTTCGATTAATTTAACAAGTTGGAAAGGCAAATAGCTCGATGACCTTTTCATATTTAATGAGCCTGAAAATATTTTAAAGGAGGCTCATTTTTGAGGAACGAATGACGTTTAGGGTAGCAACTGGTTCCAGGTAAGCTTGGAACTTCTCAAAACATGGTGATTTGAAGAGGTTGGCTAACAGGACCACTCATCATAGCTATTCCTCAAAAGGGTAAATAATCAAGTGGAAGCATTTGATCGACCAAAAGGATGGAGGTGATGGTAGAACACAACCAAGGCTCAAAAGGCTGATAGCATGACAATCACAAAGGTTGTTAACTGAAGGTGGGTTTATTTTTTAACGAGCTTGAACCTTGCAGTAACATATGCTTAGTGGTAGGTTATTTTTTAACGAGCTTAAACCATGCGACAACATGCTCAATGGTAGGTTTATTTTTTAATGAGCTTAAACCATGCGACAACATGCTCAGTTTGTGGTCAAAACATTTAATTCACGATTTAGCACATATCATATTCTTTCACTGGTCATTCAACCTACTCAATTACTCCATCAAACTGATTATAAATACATATATACATGAAAAATGAATTAAAAATACCATTTTACTTGAAGTACATGAATAGTAAACATAAAAGTAGTTTTACCTCTCATTTTCATCATTCTATTTCAAATTTGGGATTTTGGAGCTCTGGAGTGGTTTCCCCCCTCAAATTACACCAGTTTATTTTCGTATATCTGGTGGACTATTCTTTGTGCCGTTCGGACTAGGTAGGAGCTAACCTTGAGCTCTTCAATTTCATACCATCCTTCTTTGATTCTGAGCATGCTTTTACACATTTCTGGGCCCTTGGGGTTTGAGCAACTCATTCCCCAATCATCGCACTTGCTAGTATCGAAAAGTGTGATTCATACTGAATGGCCAACTAGCCAGTCAGTATGCATCCCACCTTGCTCAAAGGCAGGTTGCAATGGGTGCAAAAGGGAATCTTTATTCAGTGATTTTTCATCACAATTTTGCCTATTTTTGCTCAAAATTGGATCCTAAGTTATCTTTTCTTAGCATTTTAGACTTTTGTTGGATCAAGATGGTTGTCACATGGCATGAATGTGAACATGAATAAGAGGACATGATTGCCTTACATGACCTAGGCATGGCTACTACATTAAGAAACTGTGGTTTGCTGAAGTTCTTCCGCATATCCAACATGAGGCAACAAATCAGTTTGTTGCAGTATTTTCTCGATGCATGGGATCTGATTGACCAGGTATTATAAATTAGAGGAAAATCTATTCCATTGACAGTCAAAGACATTTACTTTATGATGGGGTTGTCAAGGTGTGGTGCCCCACTTTCACTTTTGGGATTTGCTCGTGGGGGTGAATCCGTGAAATACTATATTCGTCAGTTCTACGAGGATGGATCTCAACCTAGCAGAGATGGAAATATCAATATCCAAGATGTCACTGATCAGACCCTAAGGACCATTTTATTTACCTTTTCTAGATTGGCTAGTAGCGTGGCTTTGCATTTGGCAAACAGATATTACATGTAGTATGCCTTGGAATGCCTCGAACCGAACATGTTCAATTGGTGTGAGGCGGTACTCCCTGTCATAAAAGAAAAACTCTCCAAAGTAAAGAATGGAAGAACCAAGAATTTTGGCTATGGTTCCATATTGACTGCTTTTTCCTTGGAGAGGATTCCATTGATGCAGCCTCAGTATATCTCACTAGGATTGCCAGCACCGGGGGAACCACGGATGGAGAGATGGGTCAATCTTATGGCCAAACATCCCGGTCAATCACATATTTCCTTCTTTGATTCCTTTTTCGAGTAGTTCGGCTGTTAGGAGATGGTCTTTGCAGAGTATCCATATGTGGGGACGGACTTTCGAGGCGACCCGATTTGGCATTAGCAGCTAGTGAGCAGTGGAGTGTTATAGGTAAAATGATTTGACCACATCTTTGTTTATCAGTTTCATATTGTTTTTGTGTTTTTAAATGTTACCAAGACTTAATAAAACTTATATATGTGTGCAAATATTGGACCAGTGCGACCAGTGGCACGCCCGTGGGTGTCAGATGATTCTCTAGCAGGAGAGGCTATAGGGAGGGCCATCCCTTGAGATCTAGACATATCGAAGACCTTGGCGGTGTTGTAGGATCAAATCAAGGGCCTTACTCTCAGTATTTAGGATGTTAGGACTGATGAGCTACCTTTGAGGTTACAGTGCCACACCACTAGCATGCTGAGTTGATGGACTAGGCTCTTGCGCATGATCACACAGGCAGTGACATGTTATCACCAGCACCATTAGTTTAGGATGCTTCTCTGCATTCATTTTTGAGTTTCTTGGTCACACAACCAATTTTGTCTTGGACACAAAACATTTTGTAAAAAACCATAAACAGTTATATATTTTTTATTTTCGGAGCTTTGTTTTGGTTAAGTTATGCAATCCTGATGCAAATGTTAATGTGAAATGCCTTTTCTTTAAATATGTTGTAAATGTCTATCTAACACATAGTTTTCTAATGAATTAGTTAATGTGTTTAAGTTTTTGGAAATGTGTTGATATTGAATGGAATCAAACTATCTTTTCAAAATCCTAACTCTTGGGAACATACGATAAATAGTTGTGTTCTGAACGGAATAAACACCAATAAGCTATAGGATGATGAGTTGTGAATCTAGCCTAACAATAAGTCGGTGTATGCCAGACGAAATGGCATTAGAGATAAGCCCAATCAACTTTTTATACTCAGCAATGTTGTTCGTTGATCGGCCAATACACATTTCCTTGAAACTTACTAACTCGCCACTTGGAGTGAAAATGGCCCAAGCTACAGAAGATAGGTTCCATGTACTACGACTCACTCTATTGGAATACCCAACAAATGGTCCCAAAAAGTTTGACATTTGCAACAAATGCAAAGTGGATTACCTAACCAAAATGAAAACTCTAAAAAACAAAAATGTAACAAAAGCATATATACAAAGAGCGTACTACACTTAATCAACAATAGTAACATTTGAGGTAAAACCCATTTTGGGGCTGTAACAGTGGAATCCCATCATAATCGACTAGCTGATAGGCTCCTTTTGTTAATACTTGCTTAACAATGTAGGGGTCCATCCATAACGATTCGAACCTACCTGCTCCCAATTTGTCAGAGTCCTGATCATAGAGCAAGACCAGGTCACCTTCTGAGAAGACACGAGGCTTGGCATTTTTGTCAAATTGTGCCTTGACACATTTCTTATGTGCTTCGTTAGCCAGTGTGGCCTCACGACAGGTTTCATGCAAGTGGATTAGTTCGAAGAAATGAGCCTCTTCTTCCAAAGTTTTGGGAAGCAAATCAATTGTGAGCTTGAGGAATGAAATTTCACACTGAATTGGTAAGAAAGCTTCCAAACCATACACCAACTAAAAGGGCATAAATCCGGTTGCATTTCTTATCGAAGTCTTATATGCCCACAAAGCTGAGTACAGGATTAAATGCCAATTTTGTTTGTGGACTCCAATCATTCTTTGCAGCATGCGGTTAAGGAATTTTTTAATTGCCTCAACCTATCCGTTAGCCTGTGGAAAATATGGAGTAGAACTATTGTGGGATAGTCCTAATTTCGTAGTCAATTCAACCATCATGTGATTGTGAAAATGCGATCCATGATTTCTGACTATAGCCTGTGTAACACCAAATCTAGAGACTACATGATTAAAAAGAGAAAAGAGAACCCATTTCACCACTGTTGTTTAATGTAGGCATTGCCTTGGCCCATTTTGTAAAATAGTCGACAACGACTATAATATACCCATGACCCCTGTTGAGCCTCAAACCTGCATTGATTTACCCATCCTCCCAACAGCCCTTTCCTACTCATTTCCTTCTTTTGTCATCATTTCCTTCATCAACTTGTTAAATTCATTGCATTATAGGACTTTTTAACATGATTTGCTAATTGTGCTAATGATTGAATGTTGGTTTAGATTTTTGGTTCAAGTGCTTCAAATCCGCAGCTGATATAGGATTTCCGCAGCCGATCTCTGATTCCGCAGCCAATCCCAAATTCCGCAGCCATTTTCTTGTTTGCTATGATCCAGGTGTCCTCCA
>APFE030349861.1:64081-75307 GCA_000404065.3 Pinus taeda | reverse complement strand
ACTTATTTTTTCAAAAGACACGTATTACCTTTAGTCATTTTGGTGTAATGTGGAATGAACCTCCTCAGAAAGTTAGCTTTCCATTGGAGTTTCCGAATCTAAAGCAAATTTGAAGTTGGAGACATGTCAAGGATTGCCTGAACCTTAAATGGGTCAAGTTGAATTCCGTCCTTAGAAACTATGAAGCCAAATAATCGAGCAAAACCAACACAAAATACACACTTGTGTAGATTGAGTCGCATCTTATAGTGTCGGCAACGTAGAAATATGGCTCTTAAATGCTGCGGATGATTAGTTCACTTTCGCAAATGAGCGGTAGATCATTGAGATATAGTTGAACGATGTGTTTGATGTCATGAAAGGCGTAGTTCATTGCCCTCTGAAAATTTTCCCCTGCATTGTTTATACTGAAGGGAATTTATGATATGCGAATGTGCCCCATGGACATATAAATGCAATCTTCGACTGGTCCTGTGGGAAGATATTTTTGATTGATCAAGAAAATCCATCCATAAACGAAAAGATTTCACATCCGACACATTCATCAATTATCTGGTCGATGAAGGGTGTACGGTAGTTGTCCTTTGGACATGCTTGATTTACATCCCTATAATCGATGCACACTCTAATTGTTCCTTGCTTTTTCATCACAAGAACAATATTTGATACCCAATCAGTTAGAGGAACAGGGTAAATGAAACCAGCATGCAAAAGTTTTTCAACTTCTACCTTAATGGCAGTGGCTTTCTTTGGGTGAACAAGTCGAAGCCATTATCGTACTGGTTTGACATCTGGATACATCTTGATCGCATGTTCAACGATTCTTGAGTCGATGCCTGGCATTTCTCCATACGACCATGCAAAGACATCTCTAAATTCACGAAAGAGAGTGCAGTATATTTCCCGTTCTAATGGAGAACAAGATTTGCCAACATGAATATTCTCTACGACATTAGGTTTGGTCAAGATCTTAATGATGATAGTTTCTTCAATATTGGACAGGTTTCACTCAGAATCCACTGTATTTATAGTCTTTGATAGAAAATAAAAAATCGAAGGATTATTAAGGTCGTTTGAATAATCTTCATTGTTTTCTTGAAGGTGGGAACGATGGTGGTAATCTTCCCACGGCATCTCTTCCATCATCATTGACTGAATGATTCCTTCGTCTGTAGAATGTATATGAGACCAAGGATCGAAAGAGGTACCATACTCTAGAGACCTATCTTTCCAAACACTTGTTGAATGTTGATTTGGGTTTGCCGCCCAGGCCCAGAAAATTGATTGCTACAAAGATTCTATGGGGCTTGGGGATAATATTCGGCAATGACTCACACTATCAAAATTGTCAGAGTTCTTCTTAATCTTAGACAATGTAGAAGAGATCATATGACAGGTTTCCACCGTGGCCACTTTCGCAAGGTCAGTTGGAGGCAGGAGGGAAAAAGTACCCATTAATAATGGGTCTTTTAGGAGACCTACTCCAACATTTTGAAGTGATTGAGAACTTCCATAGATCAATGGAATGCTTACAACAGCTTGTGAACTGTTAGGAAAGAATGTCAATTGGTCAATGATTGTGATTCCACCTTGGAAGGGAAATGCAATCTTTCTAAAATATGTAGAAACAATAGCAGTCATGGCATAAATATAGGGTCTTCCAAGTAAGATATTGTAGTCAAGGTTTCCATCAATAACCTCGACTTCAATCTCTACTATCTTGCCCCCCAGTTTGACTTGCAAGTTACTTAAAATGCCATATATGATTAGATATGTGAGTAGCTGTGGTCTGTTTAAAGTTGGTAAGGAGTTCTGTTCCTGTTTCGTACCTTATGGGTAATTGAAAGTGGGTTAGGAAAGTAGTGGCAAGGGTGCTGAAGTTATCAAATGAAGCTCTAGGTAATTCAATATACCATTTCATTGCTGGACTAGTGAGTGTTCTCTTAAAAAGGCAAAGTCTAATCGAATCATCATTTAAGGTGTTAGATGAGCACCACAAATGAAAAGTCATTATGTGATTCGATGGATCTTCACCTGGATTTCCATTGAATTTAGGAATATCAGAGGGAAATTTATGAGGAATCGTTGGCCACTAAGGGGCATATGCAATTGGATCATTCGTCAGCTAATTCAAATCTGGTTATTCTAGAGTTGCTACAAAATGAAACTATTGATTTACGTTAGGTGAAGCGTACCAAGGATAAGATGGAATCACCTGAGCAGTAGGTCTTTCCATACCAGCATAATGTATCTGATGCTGGTAACTTTGATAAGGTTGTTGGACTTAACCAATATAGTATGATTGTTGATAACCATTTTGAAAATGCAGTTGTCCATTGCCTACAAATCCTTATTGCTCAGGTCCTCAGTAGGTTTGTTGGAATTGCAATTGTTGGACCATTTGCTGTTGTCCAATACTAGAAGATTGACAAAGATGTGGAGTGATAATACCCATTTGAGCCTGAGTCATTCCAGGTAAGGAAACACTAACATGAGGTTGCGATTGAGCTGGAGAGACAAGAGGCTATTGTATTGCAACTTGAGAGACTTGAGGTTGACACACAACAGGCATTCCTTGTACTTGCGACGCGGTCATGTTAGAAGGTGTAGTGCGAATATTCGACATAGGTTGGGTCGATTGCATTGAATATATAGCCCTTGGTGGTTGAGGCAGTATTGGTACCCAACCCCTTGATGTAATTCCAATTTGACCTGAATCTTGTTATAAATTCTCATATGGTTGTTCTCCAAGAGGGAACAATGAAAAGGCATACTGCCCCCCATATGGTGGCAGTCCAGTGTTCAAAGGATATATTAGTCTTTTAAGACTAGTTTTCCCAAATTTATATTGACTTGTAGGATCAATTTGCTGAGTTTCAACATAAGAAATACCAGATGGGATTACGGGTGAATAAATAGGAACATACCATGTCATCGAACAACCCCTAAGTGGACTCCAGCTAGTGACTGATAACTAGTTGAAACATATGTTATACCAACAAACATTGTAGGAATGGCAACAGGAAGTTCTGCTACAGCTGTATCAGTTGACACAGTTTTAGATGTTGATGGTTGCTTAGACATGTTTAGTCTATCTAAAAGATTTCCTAGCGATTCGGCAGGAACTTGCGATGAAGGATGATTAAAAGAACCAACTTCAAGAGTAGAAGGATGTAGATGAATCCCAACCCCAAAATGTAAAGGGGTATTGGATGGAGAATCCTTTACTATCTCTTCTATAGCAATCAATCCAGGTGGAAGAGGTAAGTGCTAGGTTTGTAAAATATTTCTGGAGCCGAGGAAGGTATAGCTTCTGCAGTGACAGATACCGGAGGGGTGACACCTTCTGAATTCTAGAACTCAACTTCCAGATGTTCAAGTAAGTGAACTTCAATCTTTGGATCGACTCTAGATGGAGTTTTTTTAGGTATAAAAGTGTCTAACGTTACACCAGGATCAGTTTCAATGTCCTCTTGCAACTGCAGAACTTCCTCTCTAAAGGCAGATGTACCAGAAATGATCAGAGTAACTGTAGTCTCTGATGATGTTGAAACCAAAGTTTCAAATAAACGAGGTGAATTGGACTGAGTTAAACGAGACCGTTTTGCCTTGAATGGTTTTTTCTGGAGTCAAAGACGATTGACTCACTAGTCTTCACGAATGATGAGGTTTTGATTTACTTTCTTCCACGATTGCGGATTACTTGATCAACTCAAAATTAAAGGGGGAAATGATGTTATTCCAAATTTAATAAATTTTAATGATGCTTTGACACAAATTTGATTTTTCAATTTTTAAGAGTCGAGAAAAAGCTAAAGATGACTCTAGTCCCCTTCGAATTTTAATGAGCCTGAAGTGACAAGTGCTTAGACGGATGTTTTCTTTTAAGGAGTCGAAAAGGAATGAAAGTGACTACTCTAGAATTCTAGACAGAGGGATTGCCAAACCAATTGCAAAACTGCAATATACACCTTGGTGATAAATTAAAGAGAAATTACCAAGGACTTATGTACAATAGTCAATCTTCCCGAATGTTTTGTTCATTGCATTGCGATCGATAGGGTAGCAGACACAACTTTCAATGGATAAAGGATGTAAGCCTATTGTGGTCTCCTAATATATAATCGATGGTATAGGGAGCATAAGTCCATGTTAGCACTTATCATATCAAACAGGAGGAATCACCCAACCTTCGATGAAAGTGATAGTTACTAGATCTTATGACGTAGGAACACGTCCCTAGCCTAGACCTCTAGATGTGTTGCGTTAAGTTCCAAAGCATTAATAGATTTATTGAGATCTATTTTAGAGTTGTTCTTGTTTAAAAGTTTCTCTTTTAGGGTTTGCTGCGTAATGTTGATTTGAAATTTCGAAAAATGCAATCAACGATGATAAACAATTGTTGTTTGTTTTGATCAATGAAAATCCTATCTACTAGGGAAATAAAATTACGATTCTTTCAAACAGAGAGCAAATAGAACACTCTAAATGCACTTTCCTAAATCATTTTTTTCACATAAGCTAAATGTAAATGCAAAATGCATGTATTTGTTTTCCATTCCCTTAATGTGATAAATGCCAAAAGGAAAATTAAGTATAGATCTGAAATATTTCACTCAAAGAGACATTTCGACAATTTCTTTTCAAAATGGAAAGGAAGACTAAACGACACTTTTCAATTTCAAATAGAAAACACTTTTGACACTTCAAATAACAACAAATCAAATCAAATACATGACAAAACATTCAATCGACTATTTAGAGAAGGGAGATTTGGCGACACTTCTCTTTTTGACACAAAACGATAGTTACAACACTTTTGTACCAAAATGATAGATCGATGTAAGCAACTTTTCGACAAAGGATTTTAAATGATGGAAAAATACATTAAAAAATTTACTAATCCTAATCAATGGAGCTTGATCTATGTAATGCAAGTAGGCTTCAGCAATGAGATACTATTCATAAGCAGCAAATCAACTAAATAGAGCTTAAAACAAAGACAAAAAAGCCGAAATTTCAAGGAGGGAAATAGGCTCAGTCAGTAATCGCACCTGGGCTTCACTGGAATAGGGATGAATCACACTTTCCAAGCTCAAGAGGTGTGATGCATACTCGTTGATAGTGACAGACAATGCGATCGTCTAGGGAGCACAAATGAGGTGGATTTTGTCTCAAATTTGTAGCTGATTTCAGTGATTTAAGTTGAGCTGTGATGGATAGTAAAGAGAAAAATATAGAGGAATTATCTTGGGAGGTTACTGAGCTACCACAAGGGCATCTAGAATGCTTGTAAGTCAGATGTTCAGTTCATAAACTAAACCAAATATTGACTGAAGTAGCATTCATCTACTATGCACTTGCAGAGAAAGAGTAGCTCGAAGGCTATCTGGCTAAGTTTAGGCTTCATATATAGTTTATAAAGCAAACAACAATAACAAACAATCACCTATTCGATCCCCAACAGAATCACCATTTTGTTTCGGAGAAAACTAGCCCCCTAGGATTGGTAGTTATCCTAGAAACAAACAATCAACGCAATTTGTGATTTCCTCTATGAATGATAGATAAGGGAGAAGCAAAGGAACCAACCTAGATCTTCCACTTAACTCCTTGCTTGATTTATCTTTCCTTTGATAGAGCTTACAACTCCTCTCCTACTTGTCCCGCTTAGACAGTATCTGTAGAAACAAAGTAATAAAACACCATCAAAGAATCTTGATCTATTATATCATAATCAATTCATAATCATAAATACATTAAGCATACAATGGCATTCACAAATTACAACATTCACAAATACATGATTGTATGGAGGAAAACTCAAAGAACTTTATTAGAACAGAAGGGAGAATTACAACCTAGTTGTCTGATCCAACATCATCTGCCCAGCATCAAAGCCCTCTTCACCTCATGAAAAGCAAGATCACCCAACAATACAATGTTCCTTCTCAAAGACAAACCATCAACACTTCCTCACAAATTACAAAATTCCAGCCCTTTAGATCTCTCAGATGAGGGATCCATTTATAGATGTGTGCAAGGGTGTGAGTCATCTCGGAGCTTTTGATTAGTGTCATTCCACTTGTTGTTCTTGGCTCCACTTGGAGATTTCTTTGATCTCTTACTCATCCCTGGGAAAATCCAGAGAGGCAAGTGTCATAGGCGAAGTTTCTAGAAGATTCCATGAGCATCCACTTAGCACACTGTCTTGGACATTTGTCCATCCTCGCTCATCGCACCCTATAGAAGGCTTCATCAATATGCATTGCACCTGTCTATTGTAGCAGTTAGTATGCCACACACCCTGACAATGGAGTAGTTAGTATGGTCCTATTTTGGCCAGTTCTGAGTGGTTTTTTAGGCGAAACTTCTAGGGAATGATGTAATCAGTTGACCATGATCCTTTAGGGTATGAAACAACACTTTTAGGGGTTAAAGAGCCCTTAGTTTATCGACATATAAGATTGGGGTTGCAGTGCCCAAATATGTCTATAACACCTGCCCCTACTTGTTGTTCCTCGTGTATGACCTTGGTTTGCACACGTCCTTGAAGCTGTGAGTGAAGCTACACTAGTAACCGTTGAAATCCCCATTGTCGATGCTCTGGGTAAAACCCTGTTTACATATGGTGGTGGCCTCAAACTTCCCCCTAGTGGAAGGTACGAGGGGCCTTCCCCATAAACCTTGGTTGTTGTGAAAAAATGGTTTTGTTTCCACCCTTGAAGTCTAAGTGCTCTTCAACATAACGAGCATGTTCCACAACTTCTGCAACTAAGGATGGTTTCCACATCCGCACCATTTCCCTAATTTTATGGTTCAATCCATAAATGAAATGATCTACTTGGCACTGATCAATATCCATGTAGGAGATATACTTGACAAATTCCATGAATCTAATCTCATATTCTTCTACCGTACGATTTCCCTGTACCAAGGCATGGAAGGCTCCTACCTGTTGTTCTTCATAATATGTTGGTAGGTAATTTTTCCTGAATCTCTCCTCAAATAACTCCCATGTAACTGTGTCTAGAGTGAGGTGTAGTTGACGACCTAAGTTACCCCACCAATTTAGAGCACTATCTTTGAGTTGGAATATCACTATTTTAGCTTTTGAATTGGAAGTATAATCTCTTAGTGCAAATCACCTTGTCATTCCTTCTAACTAGCCTTCTACACGTTCGCTGGTATGACCTCCAACAAAATCTGGGAGCTTAATCTTTTGGAGCTTCCTAGTAATGTCCTCGATTGGATGCCATCTATTAGAGTCCCTTGATGCCTCGAGATTTCCTAACCTTGATGGAGGGTGCTCTACTTCCACTTGAATTATTTGGTTCCCTCTTAAAGTGTCATTAATTGCTTCTAGGGAATGCAAGATGAGAGCCAAATCCGGTGAAGGTAATGAGTTATTTGTATGAGGTCCTTGTGATGACCCTCCTTGACCTTGATTTCTTCATGTTGTCACCATTTTGAATTGTTCAATTATTTGCATGACACACAAGACTCATTAATCCAACTTAGGATTTGTATGCTCTTAGCTGACTCACATACATGTGTCTAACTATAGTCATAATTCTCTCTTTTACTATGCTCGTAAACAAGCATTATTAATACTGAGAATATTCCCAAGGATCTACTAAATCCTCTCATGTGTGAATTATACATAAATTACAAATTTCCTCTTGATACTTGCTAGGTTACTAGTGCAATGTACTTGTAAGTCACGCTCTAACATAAAATCATTTTCTTTAGTACCATAGTTATAATTTAATATTAAGCTAATTAATAACTTGGTTTAATATATTCAAATAATTAAGTTAAATACTAATGTGAATAATACCCTTTTTAATCATGTATTCCTTCTATGGTCATTAGTTGTTCCTTCCCACCCTTTATATTATGTTTTAAAATCATTTATGTCAATTTTATGAATCTTGGGATCTCCTATAGGACATATAAACAATTGGTCTCACCTCTTGAAGAGGCAGTGTCCTTGAAGCAAGGTTTCTAAGCAATTATCCACACACACGTGCACACACACACACACACACACACACAGATATATATATTTGCAATAATTAGATTAAAGAAGAAAAATGGCATTGCTGAAATAAATGTGAATTCTTACGAGCTTCATAGACAAAGTCTAAAATATTGTGGGATGAAAGAATGTCATTTTTGTGATATTAATAGAATGGAGAATGAAAATTAATATCATTTATATACTTGCAATAGACCAAACACATAAATATTTATTTCAAAATGTATTTAACATATAATATTCATAACTTCTTAACTCATCAAAACTAATGGAATTGAGAGAATCTTTTAGGTCAATATTTATGACTCAATTTCGATAGAGTTTTTTTTTTTTGAAGGAAATCCTTAAAAGGTGCATGTGACTTCAAGTAGACTAAGAGTTCCTCATAGCCCAAGTGGGATATGCATTGGTTTAATCCTTTTACTTTTCAACCAAAGACATTTAAATTTCCCCTTTCATTTATTTATTTATTTATTTTTCTTGCAACCTAGGGTTTAAATTGATTTTATTTCTAAATCTAGATTGGTTCTTAAAGTCTTCCAAGCTAATTTTTGGAAAGAGTATTTCATTTGCAAATCGTTTCATTTCCCATGCTTGAATCACTTAGACATTTTTCATGTCTCTTAGATCTATAATGGTTTAAATTCAAAAACGGTTTGTCCATCTAAACAATAGATTGACTAAGCAGACTAAAGCAATGCTATAATTAATGAAAAATTTTGTGGTTTTAAGTTTATTTCATAACTTCATTAGTTTAGCTTCATTATTGATTAGGGGTTTGAAAAACTTGACATTGTATCTTGAAAATTCTATATAATTCATGATCTTGTGACCCACATGCATTAGATCGATATCCAGGAATGCTTAATGAATTTCCTCTTTTTGGTTTGTCAACTTTCGAGGGTTCAAGAACTGGTTTGACATATTTGGCACCTACTCTCTTTAACATTCACTTGTTTTCATTTTCAAAAATTGGAGCCAAGAATTCATTTTTAGTACCGAGAGTATTAAGAGAGATGGGAGTCCATGGAGCATTTCAGACACCTTCACCTTATTGGAAGGGCGTTGCTAATCACTTGGAAATGTATAACTCATCCTCACATTTCTAATTATTTCAATCTACATTCAACCCATTTCCACTCACTTTTAGACCATCCAAATTCTGGATGCAACAATGGCTCCATTACGATGGGCGCAGATTTAAGTTAATTTGATACACAAAAGTGACTGAAGGATATTATAGCACAAGGAATTTGGGTGGAGCGTAATACCCATATTCATTTCTTGCAGTTTTGCACTTCTTCGAGAGCGATAACAAAAAGAAAGCTGGTCCATGCCCACTTGGTAAGTACTAGAAGTGAGCCTGATGTTTTCCTTCAAAATAGATTTGTCCACATGTATGCCAAGTGTGGGAGTTTGGAGGATTCACGCCACATGTTTGACAAAATGTCTGAATGAAATGTGGTCTCCTGGACTGTCATGATCGTAGGATATGCTCAGAGTGAAAATGGAAAGGCAGTGCTAAAATTATTTTGCCAGATGTATAGGGAAGTAATAAACCCGGACAAATTCAGCTTTTCCAGTGTATTAAAGGTGATTGGGAGCTTTTCGGGCCTAGAACAAGCTAAAAAAATCCATGACCAGATAGTTAGAGTAGAATTTGAGTCAAATATCTCTATGGGAAGTGCCCTTGTAACATGTTATGCTAAATGTGGTTGCCTTAATGACGCAAGCCAAGTGTTTCAAAAAATGTATGTGAGAGATGTAGTTTCATGGAGTGCAATTATTTTTGGGCATGCACAACATGGACATGCAAAGGCTCTACAGATTTTCAAACAAATGCCACAAGCAAGTGTAAAGCCAAATGAGTTGACCTTGTCTAGTGTACTAAGTTCTTTTGCAGGCTTAGCATTTCTTTCTAAAGGTATGCAATTTCATGCCCTTGTTGTCGTAAGTGGGTTTGATTTGAATATAGGAGTGGGAAATGCTTTAGTGACAATGCATGCAAAGTGTGGTAAAGTAGAGGATTCACAACAGGTGTTTAACAATATGACCAAGCATGACCTGGTATCATGGACTGCGATAATTGCATCATACGCACAACAAGGGCATGGCGAGGAAGCCTTAATTTTTTTTAGTGATATGCAAAGTTCTGGCATCAAACCAAATGATCTCACTTTTTCCTCTGGTTTGAGTTCGTGTTCTAGTTTAGTAGCACTAGAGCATGGGAGGCAACTCCATACCTACGTAGATGGCCTTATATGGTAGAATTCTTCCTATCAGGTAGGTCTTGGTGAGTATATTGGTATGGCTCAATGAGGTCTTTGGTTCAAGTCTAGGAAGTGCCATTGTTGTTCAAGTCTAGCTGGTGCAATTTCTTCTATCCTCCATGTTTGAAAATCTATCCATGTACAACTGCAGATTATTAACCAGAGCAGACTATTATTCTTGTGGACTTGCAAGCGCTAATATATTTTATAACATCTTCGTTTCTTCAAAAATCATATTGAGACATCTGAGACTACTATTGTTGATGAAACTCAATTTCATTCAATGGAATGAGATGCAGGTGAATGTGAGCACAGAAAATATAGTGGTAGTGAAGGTAGAAAAGAGTGTTCCAGTTGGTTTGATGCAAAAATTTGGAATAAGTTGGTCACACAAGCAGAAGGGGGCATGCTCTCAGTATGAAATTTCAGATTTAAAGAGGTAGTCGAGGATCAAAGAAATTGTGCCTTTGGAAAAAAATCAGTCATTTGTAGCATGAAGCCACAAATTCGATCTCATGAATATGCAAGAGATAGGAAAGCAACTTTCACAATGGAATCTATGAATTAGCACAATCATGAAACCCATCAATTCATACAGGAAAATGTTCACCTCAAGCTTGCTATCTACAAATTATCGAGTTATCAAAACATGCCTCAAGGTCAGGCTCATTTATCCATTAGGTCAACTGCCGATAGAGGTAGAAACTGTGCGGCAACATCTTCCTGACGTGGTCGACAACGTCAACCAAACCACCATGAACAACGTGCTTAAGATTTCTTAATTCTATTCTTTCTAGATGTAGTGTAAACTCTATTTATTGCTAGGGATTTATGTCAGGATCCACACATATAGAATCATTTTGAATGTGCATACTGGTATAGTTAGCAGAGCATTCTGTACGGAGGATGTAATTT